>PVJI01012635.1:16590-51088 GCA_004026765.1 Micronycteris hirsuta | reverse complement strand
GGGGAGGGGAGAGGATGCAGACAACTGTAATTGAACAACAATAAAGTAAAAAAAATGAGGAGAGGCTTAGGAACCTCCAGGACAACTTTAAATGTTCCAACATCCAAATCATAGGGGTGCCAGAGGAGAAGAGAAAGAGGAAGAAATTGAAATCTTATTTGAAAACATAATGAAGTAGAACTTCCCCAATCTGGCAAAGGAAATACACTTTCAGGAAGTCCAGAAAGCTCAGAGAGTCCCAAAGAAGTTGGACCCAAGGAGGAACACACCAAGGCACATCATAATTACATTAGCCAAAATTAAAGATAAGGAGAGAACCTTAATAGCAGCAAGAGAAAAGGAGATAGTTACCTTTAAAGGAGTTCCCATTAGACTATCAGCTGATTTCTCAAAAGAAACCTTGCAGGCAAGAAGGGGCTGGAAAGAAGTATTCCAAGGCATGAAAGGCAAGGACTCCATCCAAGATTACTCTATCCAGCAAAGCTATCATTTAGAGTGGAGGGGTAAAGTGATTCCTATCTAAGGTCAAGTTAAAGGAGTTTATCATCACCAAGCCCTTATTATATGAAACATTAAAGGTACTTATAGAAGAAAAAGAAGATGATCAAAAATATGAACAGTAAAATGACAATAAACTCACAACTATCAACAACTGAACCTAAGAAGAACAAAAACAAAAGCAAACTAAGCAAACAACAAGAACAGGAACAGAATCACAGAAAAGGACACATGAAGGGACATCAGCAGGGAAAAGGAGCGGGGAATGGTAGAAAAGGTACAGGGAATTAGAAGCATAAATGGTGGACAGAAAATAGACAGAGGGGGTTAAGAATAGTATAGGAAATGTAGAAGCCAAAGAACTTATATGTACAACCCATGGACATGAACTAAGGCGGGGGGGGCAGGGGGGAGGGTATGTACATGGCAGAGGGGAATAAAGGGGAGAAATGGGACAACTGTAATAGCATAATCAACAAAATATATTTTAAAAAAAGAAAATCCAGAAATAAACCCCATTATAGATACAAGTTTAGTTTAAAATAAAAGAAACACCTCAAATCTGAGAGGAAAATATTGACTTGTTAATAAATAGTACTGAGGTAACTATGACTCAAAAACCATTAGCAAAAAGGGTAGATAAATTACATAATTTTTTTAATTTTCCATGTCATAAACCATTAGTAAAGTGAAAAGATATAATATAGAAGACATTAATACCATCTCAAAAAGACTCAGAAGCCAGATTAAATAGTCCCAGTAGTGAGAGATGGGACAATTACAGTATTAATGAAAATATTAGCTACACTGGATTGAAGTCTATCAAATACAGGGTCAGGCAAAAGTAGGTTTACAGTTGTGAGTATACGAAATAGTTTATTCTTTTTTTTTTTTTTTTAGAGAGTGGGGAAGGGAGGGATACTGAGAGGGAGAGACACATCAATTGGTTATCTCTCACACGCCCCCAACCAGAGACATGGCCCACAACACACACACACGTGCGCTGACTAGTAATTGAACCAGTAACCCTTCGGTTCACAGGCTGGTGCTCAATCCACTGAGCCACACCAGCCAGAGCACCAATGGGATTTTTCTAAATATTATTTAAATCTAATGTTTAAATAGTCAATCTTTCCAACAATTAAGCATCAATTTTATCTACCAATAAAAGCAACTAGGCCCTGACTGGTGTAGCCCAGTGATTGGGCATTGTCCCACAAAGCAAAAGGTCACAGGTTTGATTCCTGGTCAGGGCGTATGCCTAGGTTATAGGTTCAGTCCCTGGTCGGGGCAGATCTGAGAGGCATCAGGTCAATGATTCTCTCCCACGTTGATGTTTCTCTCTCTCTCTTTCTCGCTTTCTAAAAAAATAAGTAAGTAAAGTTTTTTTAAAAAATTAAAAACTTAAAAAAAAGAAGCAACTAGATTTTCTAGGTGAACATTACTTTTTGCAAAATAAATATAATTGATGTATATGTATCAAATAGCAATTCCTTGCACACAAATCAATGAAAGTATAAATGTATTTTTCCTCTTATATTAATTACCAAGCACATGTTCATTTTCTCTATGATGTGTATAGGAGGCAACACTTGAATTGGACTCTTAATGTTTCTTTTGATTATAAACACTGAATTGTAACTAAGATACATACACTTAGCTTCAATATTTGTGTTGTCTCAGTATTTGTGAGGATGTAAATTTAGGCACTTTTCAGTTTCAAAGTAATTGTTAATAGACACAAAGTAATTAGACTTGAAATGGCCCTTTTAGTCTTTACATTTTACCTAGCTTTATGTCAGTATAAATTAATAGAAAATAGGTAGTGAGTAATAGGGTTGATATATGAATATTCTTTTCCTGTAATGCATTACAATGCAGTAAAATGAAACAATTATTAGTGGGGAAGTAGGAAACTGGATCAAAGAGAAACTTGTGGTCTGTGTTTCAATAGTTGAGGAGCAGATCTGTGCTTCAGAATTTGGAAAATCTGTTACCACAGAGAGTCTTTTCCAAGGCTGCCCTTTGTTTATATGACTTGGCTCCACGTTTGTTAATTTTCTACAAAGTGTAAGTAATAATGTGATTGTAGAAACTGTACTGGTTTGTTATTCTTGGTCTTGTATCCTTTTAACATCTATGCCTGCCAATCACATATAGGTCTAGAGAGTTCATGAAATTAGTATTAGAATTCATGCCTTCAGCAAAGTTTTTTTTTCTTTGATTAGACTACATATTTGGTTCACATTCCATTGGAAACCTATTAGGATTTGGAGCCACAGAATGGCTGCAGAGATATAAAAGCTTAATAACGTTCATGAGCAAATAAAATTCAGCTGGAGAACCCAGTAAGCAATCATGTCAATATATCCTCTGTATCAATAACATGGCCGCAAGTCCAGACACAACCCAGAGCGTGCTGCAGGCACTGAGTCAGTTCCTGGGAGAACAGAGCAAGCTATTGGGGAATGTATTATGTACTCTTCCAGTCTTTGCCTCCTAGCTCACCCTAATCCACTAAGGATGTCTGCCTTCCACTGCATAGGTAACAGCAGATAAAATTTAAAAGTAAGGTGCACAATTTTGTAATACATCATATATATATTGTATTTTGTGTTCACCACCCCAAGTCAAGTCTCCTTCCACCCACTCAAAAAAAAATCATTTAATATTAGTGCTTTCCCCATAAGATCAGTAACAAGACAAGGGTGTTCACTCTTACCACTTCTATTCAACATAGTACTGGAAGTTCTAGAGCAGTGATCAGAGAAGAAGAAGAAATAAAAGGGATCCAAATTGGAAAGGAGGAAATAAAACTGTTATTATTCACAGATGACAAGACAGTGTACATAGAAAACCCTGGAGTCTCCACCAAAAAACTATTCAACCTAATAAGTGTATTCGACAAAGGAGTGAGATACAAAGTCAATATTCAGAAATTGATGGCATTTTTGTACACCAACAATGAACTATCAGACAGAGAAACTAGGGAAAAATCCCATTTACTATAGCAACAAGACCTCTGAAGAAAGAAATTGAGGAAGATAAAATAAATAGAAGCATATATGCGTTCATGGATTGGAAAAATTAACATCATTAAAATGCCCATACTATGCAAGCCAATCTATAAATTCAATGTGATTCCTATTAAAATACCAATGGCATAATTCACAGATCTATAACAAATACTCCAAAAAATGTCTATGGAACAAAAAAAGACCCCGAATAGCCTCAGCAATCTTGAGAAAGAAGAACAAAGTAGGAAGGATCACGATACCTGATATCAAACTGTATTACAAGGTCACTGTAATCAAAATAGTCTGGTATTGGCATAAAAACAAACACATAGATCAATAGAACAGAATAGAGAGGGCAGAAATAAACCCATATCTCTATGATCAATTAATATTTCACAAAGGGAGCACGAGCATACAATGGTGCAAAAAGAGTCTCTTCAGTAAGGTGTTGGGAGAACTGGACTGGTACATGCAAAAGAAATGAAACTGGAACACCAACTTATAACATACCCCAGAATAAACTCAAAATAGATAAAAGACTTAAATATAAGTCTTGATATCATAAAAATCCTAGAGGAAGACATAGGCAGGAAAATTTCAGATATCCCATGTAGCAATATTTTTGTCAATATATCTCCTAGCACAAGGAAAATAAAGGAAAAAATAAACAAATGACACTATATCAAATTAGAAAGCTTCTGCACAGCTAAAGAAACCCTCATCATAATGAAAAAGGAACCAAAAGTATGGTAGAACATATCTGCCAACAACATATTGGACAAGGGTTTAATCTCCAAAATACATAACGAACTCATACAACTCAACCACAGGAAGACAAGCAATCAAATTTTTTAAAAAATCAAAGGATCCGAATAGACACTCCTCAAAAGAGGACCTATAGAGGACTCACAGACATATGAAAAGGTGCTCAACATCACTAGTCATCTGAGAGATGCAAATTCAAACCACAATGAGATAGCACCACACGCCTGTCAGAATGGCCATCATTTTTTAATTTATTTTTCTTCAATTACACTTGTCTGCATTTTCTCCCCTCCCCTCCTCCCCACCCTACCCTACCCCACCTCCCTCCCTTGCTTCAAACCTCCCCCTTGGTTTTGTCCATGTGTCCTTTGTAGTAGTACCTGAAAACCCTTCTTTCCACAACCCCTCTCCCCTCCCCTCTGGCTATTGTTAGATTGTTCTTAATTTCAATGTCTCTGGTTATATTTTGCTTGCTTTTTTCTTTTGTTGCTTATGTTCCAGTTAAAGGTGAGATCATATGGTATTTCTCCCTCACCTCCTGGCTTATTTCACTTAGCATAATGCTCTCCAGTTCCATCCATGCTGTTGTGAAGGGTATAAGCTCCTTCTTTCTCTCTGCTGCATAGAATTCCATTGTGTAAATGTACCATAGTTTCTTGATCCACTCATTTGCTGATGGGCACTTGGGTTGCTTCTAGCACTTGGCTATTGTAAATTGTGCTGCTATGAACATTGGGGTGTATAGGTTCTTTTAGATTGGTGTTTCAGGGCTCTTAGGATATAATGCCAGTAGTGGAATTGCTGGGTCAAAAGGCAGTTCCATTTTTAGTTTTCTGAGGAAATTCCATACTGTTTTCCACAGTGGCTGCACCAGTCTGCATTCCCACCAACAGTGTACTAGGGTTCCCTTTTCTCCGCATCCTCTCCAACACTTGTTTGTTGATTTGACAGCCATTCTGACTGGTGTGAGGTGGTATGTCATTGTGGTTTGAATTTGCATCTCTCTGATGGCTAGTGATGATGAGCATCTTTTCATATGTCTCTAGGTCCTTGTATGTTTTCCTTGGTGAAGTGTATGTTCAAGTCTTTTGCCCATTTTTTAATTGGGTTTTTTGTCTTCTTGGAGTGGAGTCGTATAAGTTCTTTATATATTTTGGAGATCAAACCCCTGTCTGAGGTATCATTGGCAAATATGTTTTCCCATACAATTGGTTCTCTTTTTATTTTAATACTGTTTTCTTTAGCCAAGCAGAAGCTTTTTATTTTGATGAGGTCCCATTTGTTTATTCTTTCCTTTATGCCCCTTGCTCTAGTGGACATATAAGTGAAGATGTTGCTATGGGAATGCCTGAGATTTTCCTACCGAAGTTTTCCTCTAGGACTTTTATGGTGTCACGACTTATATTTAAGTCTTTTATCCACTTTGAATTTATTTTTGTGTAAGAATGGCCATCATTAATAAATCAACAAAGAGACTTCCAGCAAGATGGAGGTGTAGATGGACACGCCGTGCCTCCGCACACAAACAACAAGGAAAAAACAGCAATTTAATTAAACAAAAACAGCCAGATCTGACAGAAAATCGAACTGAGAGGAAGTCCAACAACCAAGGAGTTAAAGAAGACACTTACATCCAGTCTGGTAAGCGGGACAGAGCCAGGTGGAGAGAGAACGCAGCAACTCCGCAGCAAGCCGGGTGGTGAGCGCACGGCAAGACCGCGGTTTGTGGAGTGGTACTGGCAGCGCTGCAGCACACCGAGACGGGTGTGCCTGACCAAAACACGGCCAGCGCCCAGCCCACCCGGTCCCAGCGGGGCCAAGACTGGTGAACGCGGCAGGTCCTAATTCACGTGCAGACAAACCAGGAGAAAAAGCAGGACGCAACCCATCAAAGCAGGGAAATAAAACCTCAAACCACCAATTGAAAACACCTGTGGGAGTTGAGGCACCAGGAGGAACTCCTGGCCTAACAGGAGAGTTCATTGGGGAGACCCACGGGGGCTTGGAACTGTGCGGGCCCATCCACCGACCCCAGAGCAACCTCGGAGCAACCCCGGAGCCAGCGCAGAGGGGCTCAACTTGCTTCCGGGAAGCAGTGTGGGTGTGGAGAGTGGAGCAAACACCATTATTCTCACAGGTTCCACTGCCACAACACAACGACGAGGGTTTCCCCGCCCCCACCGACAGCATCTCAACACAACGACGAGGGTTACCCCACCCCCACAGATAGCGTCACAAAATAGCAACATGAGTTGAACCGCTCTGCTAAACACCTAAGGCTCTGCCCCTTAAAGTAACAGGCACACCAAGGGGGAGAATATGGCCCAAATGAAAGAACAGATCAAAGCTCCAGAACTAACCGACAAAGAGATAGCCAACCTATCAGATGCACAGTTTAAAACACTGGTAATCAGGATGTTCACAGAATTCGACGAAAAATTATTGCAATTACTTGAACAAATGAGGGGAGATCTGCAGGGAACCAATAGGGATAAGAAGGAAACTGCGACTCAAATCAACGGAGTGGACCAGCAGAAAGAAAAAAACATCCAACCAGAAAATAATGAAGAAACAAGAATTCAAAAAGGGAGGAGGGGCTCAGAAACCTCCAGGACATCTGTAAACGGCCCAACATATGAATCATAGGGCTGCCAGAAGGAGAAGAGGAAGACCAAGAGATTGAAAACTTATTTGAACACATAATGATGGAGAACTTCCCCAAGCTGGTTAAGGAAATAGACTTTCAGGAAGTCCAGGAAGCTCAGAGAGTCCCAAAGAACTTGGACCCAAAGAGGAACATACCAAGACACATCATAATTACATTACCCAAGATTGAAAATAAGGAGAGAATCTTAGAAGCAGCAAGAGAACAGGGGACAGTTACCTACAAAGGAATTCCCATAAGACTGTCAGCTGATTTCTCAAAAGAGACCTTGCAGGCAAGAAGGGGCTAGAGAGAAGTATTCCAAGTCATGAAAGGCAAGGACCTACATCCAAGAATACTCTATCTAGCTAAACTCACATTTAAATGGAAGGGCAGATCAAGTGCTTCTCAGATAAGGTCAAGTTCAAGAAGCTCATCATCACCCAGCCTTTATTGTATGAAATGTTAAAGGGATTTATATAAGGTATGGAGGAATATCAACAAGGGAGTGGTAGGGGGAGAGAGGGGGAAAGGGCACAGAATTAGTAGCATAAATGGGAGGTAGAAAACAGGAAGGGGAGGTTAAGAATAGTATAGGAAATGCAAAAGCAAAAGAACTTATGTGTATGCCTATGCACAAAACTAAAGGGTGGGGAAAGGGGGGTTAAGGGGGTGGAGGGGAAAAGGGGGAAAATGGGACAACTATAATAGCATAATCAATAAAATATATTTTTTAAAAAAGAACCTTAAGTTCTTCACAAATATTTGTTGAATAAATAATCAGCTATATTTCCTTGGAAAAAAATAAATAAAATAAATCAACAAACAATAATTCCTGTCAAGGATCTGCAGAAAAGGAAACCCTAGTGTATTGTTGGTGGGAATGCAGCCTGGTACAGCCACTGTAGAAAATGTCCTCAGAAAATTAGAAATGGAACTTCTTCCTGACCCCATGATTCCACTGCTGGGACTATACCCTAAAAATCCCAAGACACCAATTCAAAAGAACTCATGTACCCCTATGTTCATAGCAGCACTATTTACAATGGCCGAGTGCTGGAAACAGCCTAAGGGTCCATCAATAGATGAGTGGATAAAAAAGTTGGTACATTTATTCTTTTATACTTGTTTTGTCTGGGAAATACCTTATTTGGCCTTCCATCTTAATTGAGAGTCTTGCTGGATAGAGTAGTCATAGTTGCAGACCTTTGTTTTTCATACAACTCCAACAAACCAGCTCCTCAAGAGATGCTAAAGGGTCTGCTTTAAGAAAAAAAAAAGAAAAAGAGTGAGAGAGAGGAACACAGATACGAAAAAATGGCAATGAATAAGTGCCTATCAATGATAACCTTAAACGTAAATAGATTAAATACTCCAATCAAAACACATAAAATAGCTGAAAGGATAAGAAAGGAAGACCCACACATATGCTGCCTATAAGACACCCACCTCAGAACAAAAGACCTACACAGACTGAAAGTGAAGGACTGGAAACAAATATTACAAGAAAATGGACAGGAAAAAAAAAGCCAGAGTAGCAATACACGTAGCAGACAAAATACACTTCAAGAAAGAGCCATAAAGAGAGACCGAGAAGGACATTTCATAATACTCAAGGGAAGAATCCATCAAGAAGACATAAACATTGTAAATATATATGCACCCAACATAGGAGCATCCAAATACATAAAGAAAATCTTAGACATCTTCGAGAAAGATATTGACAACAACACAATTATCATAGGGGATTTCAACACCCACTGTCAAAAGTGGACAGATCTTACAAACAAAATATCAACAAGGATATTGTGGCATTGAACAATGTCCTAGATCAAAAGGACTTAACCGATATATATAGAGAGCCCTTTATCCCAAAGAAGCAAAATACACATTCTTTTAAAAGAATGCACATGGAACATTTTCAAAGATAGACACATGATAGAACACAAAACAAGCCTCAACAAATTGAAGAAAACTGAAATCATATCAAGCATTTTCTCTGACCACAAGGGACTGAAATTAGAAACCAACCTCAAAGAAAAAGTTTTAAAAACACTCAAACTCATGGTGATTGAATAGCACATTATTAAACAATGAATGAGTCAAGAATGAGATCAAGGAAGAAATCAATAAGTTTCTGGAAACATGAAAATGAACTCACAACAACCTGAAACTTACGGGACACAGCAAAGGCAGTCCTGAGAGGGAAGTTCATAGTGATACAGGCCTACCTAGAAAAATAGAAGCATTTCAAACAAACAACCTAACCCTACACTACAAGAACAACAACAACAACCAAAACCCAGAGTGAGTAGAAGGAAGGAAATAACCAAGATCAGAGCAGAATTAAATGACTTAGAGACTAAAAGCACAATTCTAAGGATCAATGAATCCAGGAGCTGGTTCTTTGAAAAGATAAACAAAATCGACAAGCCTTTAAGCAGGCTCATCGAGAAAAAAAGAGAGAGGACCCAAATAAACACAATCAGAAATGAAAGAGGAGATATTACAACTGACGCCACAGAAATACAAAGGATTGTAAGACACTACTAAGAAGAACTGTATGCCAAGAAATTTGAAAACATATGTGAAATGGATGAATTTCTAGAAAAATATAATCTTCCAAAACTCAATAAAGAAGAAGCAGAAAGCCTGAACAGACCAATAGCAGCAGATGAAATTGAAGCAGTAATCAAAAAGCTCCCACTACACAAAAGCCCTGGACCGGATGGTTTCACAGGAGAATTCTACAAAGCATTTAAGGAAGAGATAATCCCTATCCTTCACAGACTGTTCCAAAAAGTCCAAGAACATGGAGGACTCCCAAGCTCTTTTTATGAAGCCAGCATCATCCTAATCCCAAAACCAGATAAACACACAACAAAGAAAGAAAACTTCAGGCCAATATCGCTGATGAACATAGACGCTAAAATCCTTAACAAAATATTGGCAAACTGCATTCAGCAATACATTAAAAAGATCATACACCATGACCAAGTGGGACTCATCCCAGGGATGCAAGGATAGTACAATATTCGCAAATCAATAAACATAATACATCACATAAACAAAAGCAAAGACAAAAATCACATGATCATATCAATAGATGCGGAAAAAGCATTCGAGAAGTTACAGCACCCATGTATGATAAAAATACTCAGCAAAATGGGAATACAGGGAGCATTCCTCAACATAATAAAGGTCATATATGAGAGACCTACAGCCAACATCATACTCAATGGGCAAAAACTACAATCTTTCCCACTAAGACCAGGAACTTGAAATATAACTCAGGAGGAAGTTATATTTCAGGAACAATACAAGGTTGTCCACTATCACCACTTCCATTCAATTGGAAGTTTTAGCTACAGCAATCACACAAGAAGAGGAAATAAAAGACATCCAAATTGGAAAGGAGGAAACAAAACTGTCATTGTTTGCAGATGACATGATAGTATACATGGAAAATCCTATAGAGCCCACAAAAAAATTGTTCGACCTTTAATAAATGAATTTGTCAAAACAGTGGGATATGAAGTCGATATTCAGAAATCGAAAGCAGTTTTATATACCAACAATGAAATATCAGAAACAGAAATCAGGGAAAAAATCCCATTTGACATAGCAACAAGAAAAATAAAATACCTAGGAACAAACCTAACCAAGGAGGTAAAAGACCTGTACTCAGAAAATTACACAACACTGAAGAAAGAAACTAAGGAAGACACAAAAAATGGAAGCATATACTGTGTTCATGGATTGGAAGAATTAACAGCATCAAAACATCCATAATAGCCAAAGTAATTTATAGATTCAATGCAATATTTATTAAACTACCAATGGCATATTTCACAGATATATAACAAACACTTCAAAAATTTATATGGAACCATAAACGACCCAAAAAGCTGCAGCAATTTTGAGAAAGAAGAACAAAGTAGGAGGGATCACAATACCAGATATCAAACTGTATTACAAGGCCACTGTAATCAAAACAACCTGGTACTGCCATCAGAGCAGACACATGGACCAATGGAACAGAATAGAGAGCCCAGAAATAAACCCAAGTCTCTATGCTCAATTAACATTTGACCAAGGAGGCAGAAGCATAAAATGGAGCAAAAATTGGAGACTTCCGCCAAGATGGCGGCGTAGGTGGACGCACTCGCCGCCCGCACATCCAGAGTGTCTAAACAACTAACGCAGTAGCGAAAAATTAAACAACCAGAACGGACAGAAAAGAACTGAAGGGAAGTCCAACACCCAGGAGGTTGGAGAGGACGAACATCCAGGCTGGTAAGCGGGGCAGAATCAGGAGAAGGAGCGGAGTGAGAGACTGTGGTCACGGAGGGACTCACGCTGTCAGTGCCTGAACAGGGCGCGTCCCCGTACAACGGGTGAATCCCACAAGCCAGCGACGCTGTCGGACAGAGGCCAGAGGGAGCCAGCAGAATCCAGTCTGGTGGAAAAGGCGGTGGGGAAACCGGGAGCAGAGGGGTGACGGGAGCCCGCGGTGATCGGCAGCCGCCAGTGCTTCCTCCCAGGCCCCGCCCCCAGAGGCAACGTCATCCAAAAAGCGACCCAGGTTGCCGGCACCGGCGCTGGCGAGCCGACAAGTGCACCGAGATAAAAAGAATGAAAATGGCCAAAATGAAAGATCAGAACAAATTACAACTATCGGATGACGACATAGTCAACCTATCAGATGCTCAGTTCAAAATGCTAGTAATTAAAATGCTAACAAAACTGGAAGAAAGGTGGACGCAAATAATTGAACAAATGAAGAATACGATAAGGTTAATGGAGGAAGATTTACAGGGAACCAACAGGAACAAAAAGGAAGTTGGATCTCAAACCAATGGGGTGGACCAGAAGGAAGAAACAAGAATTCAAAAAAATGAGGAGGGACTCAGGAACCTCAGAGACATTTGTAAACGACCCAACATCCGGATCATAGGGCTGCCAGAAGGACAAGAAGTTCACCAAGGAATTGAACATATTTTTGAACAGATAGTGAAAGGGAACTTCCCAGACCTGGCAAAGAAAATAGGTTTCCTGGAAATCCAAGAAGCTCAGAATACCCCAAAGAAGCAGGGCCCAAAGAGGAACACACCAAGGCACATCATAATTACATTACCCAAGGTCAAGAATAAGGAGAAAATCTTGCAAGCAGCAAGAGAAAAGGAGACAGTTACCTACAAAGGAATCCCCATAAGACTGTCAGCGGACTTCTCAAAGGAGACCTTCCAAGCAAGAAGGGGCTGGAGAGAGATATTTCAAATCATGAAAAGCAAGGGCCTACAACCAAGAATAATCTATCCAGCAAAACTTTCATTTAGAATGGAAGGGCAGAAAAAGTGCTTCTCAGATAAGGTCAAGTTCAAGGAGTACATCATCATGCAGCCTCTACTATATGAAATGTTAAAAAGTTTTGTATGAGGACTCAGGAGCGAAGGCACCGAGGCCAGATCAGCTACCGGGGAACTCAGATCAGTCACAGCCAAGACGCTTATGAGGTAAGCAAGCAAAATACAACCAGAGAAACAAAATAGAACTAGAGACATTGAAGCTTAGAACATTCTGGCAGTAACCAGAGGGGAGAGGGAAGGGGAGCAGGGGGACAAGGGTATTCAGGAACTGCTATAAAGGACACATGGACAAAACCAAGAGGGAGAGGGGAAGCAAGGGAGGGAGGTGGGTTTGCCTGGGGTGGGGTGGGTGGAGGGTAAATGCAGACAACTGTAATTGAACAACAGTAAAATAATTTTTAAAAAATGGAGCAAAAGTAGCCTCTTCAACAAATGGTGTTGGGAGAGCTGGACAACTACATCACCAACTTGATCAAACTTCATCACCAACTTACAGCATACACAAAAATAAATTCAAGGTGGATAAAAGACTTAAAATAAGTCATGACACCATAAAAGTCCTTCAGGAGAACATAGGTGAGAAAATCTCAGATATTCCATGCAGCAATATTTTCACTGATATGTCCCCTAGACTAAGGGACATAAAGGAAAGAATAAACAAATGGGATCTCATCAAAATAAACAGCTTCTCCATGGGTAAAGAAAACAGCATTAAAATGAAAAGAGAAACAACCATATGAGAAAACATATTTGCCAATGATACCTTAGACAAGGGTTTGATCTCCAAAATATATAAAGAACCCACATGACTCCACTCTAAGAAGACAGGCAACCCAATTAAAAAATGGGCAAAGGACTTGAACAAACACTTCTCCAAGGAGGACATACAGAGCATCCAATGACATATGAAATGATGCTCAGTATCACTAGCCATCGGAGAGATGCAAATCAAAACCACAATGAGATACCACTCCACAACAGTCAGAATGGCCATCATAAACAAAATCAATGAACAACAAGTGTTAGAAAGGATGTGGAGAAAAGGGAACCCTAGTACACTGTTGGTGGGAATGCAGACTGGTGCAACCACTGTGGAAAACAGTATGGAATTTCCTCAGAAAACTAAAAATGGAACTGCAATTCCACTGCTAGGATTATATCCTAAGAGGCCTGAAACACCAGTCCAAAAGAACCTATGCACCCCAATGTTCATAGCAGCACAATTCACAATAGCCAAGTGCTGGAAGGAACCTAAGTGCCCATCAGTAAATGAATGGATCCAAAACTATGGTATATTTACGCAAAGGAATACTATGCAGCAGAAAGAAAGAAGGAGCTCCTACCCTTCACAACAACATGGATGGAACTGGAGAGCATTATGCTAAGTGAAATAATCCAGGTGGTGAAAGACAAATACCATATGATCTCACCTGTAAGTGGAACCTAATCAACCATGCAAGCAAGCAAAATATAACTAAAGTCATTGAAATTAAGAACAAACTGACAGTAACCAGAGAGGAGAGGGGAGAGGATAATGGCGGGGAAAGTGTGAAGGATTTACAGGAACAATTATAAAGGACACATGGATAATAACAAGGGGGGCTCGAAACAGTGGAGGGAGGTGGGTAGGGCTGCTGTGGTGGGGAGGAGTGGGGGGGAAGGCAGCAAACTTTACTTGAACAACAATAAAATTTTAAAATATTTAATAAAAAATAAAATTAAATTTACATATGAAAAAATGAAATAAAAATAGTTTTCCTAACTTCACTGAAAAAAAAAACAGATTAAGGAAGCATGTGTAAAAGACCCAAGAGAAGAGAGAAACATGTCACTGTAAGTGAGGGTAGGCTCAACTGCAGGTAATTGGGGTGGATTGGACTTTAGAGGTCATAGCATCCAGGGTTTGAAAACCATGGTCAGTCCTACAGTCCTTATTCTAAAGCCAGTGGGAAATCAACCACAAAGTCAAAGCAGAAAAGACACAGGATATTTGTTTGTGAAAGAGACCTTAGGTGCAGAATAAATCAAAATAAATAGTAAGCAATACACCCATAGAAAAACTAGACAGGTACTGGTGAATTAAAAAAAAATAGTTGGTACATTTACACAATGGAATACTATGCAGGAGAAAGAAAGAACTCCTACCTTTTGTGACAGCATGAATGGAACTGGAGAATATTATGCTAAGTGAAATAAGCCAGTTGCTGAAAGACAAATACCGTATGATCTCACTTATAAAAAGAATCTAATGAACAAAAGAAACTAATGAGCAAAATAGACGCAGAAGCATGGAAATAAGGAAGAGACTGACAGCTGCCAGAGGGGAGGGGGGAAGCGATAAAGGTGGAAAGAAGGGGAAGAAATTAGTCAAAGAACATGTATGAATGACCCATGGAGATGGACAACGGTATGGGGATTTACTGTGGGAGCGAGAATTGAAATGGGCAGAGGACAGCAAAGGGGGAAAAATTGGGACAGCAGTAATAGAATAACAATAAACATTTTTTAAGTTTTTATTTATTTTCAGAGAGAGGGGAAGGGAGGGAGAGAAACATCAATGTGCGGTTGCCTCTTGAGCGCCCCCTACTGGGAACCTAGCCCACAACCCAGGCATGTGCCCTGACTGGGAATCGAACCAGAGACCCTTTGGTTCGCAGCCCGCGCTCAATCCACTGAGCTACACCAGCCAGGGCTAAACATTTTAAAGTAAATAAATAAATAATAAAAACTTTAAAAGTAAAGTGTGAGAAAAAAGTAAGCTGTGGGAATCACTAGCTAGAGGTTAGAGAAGAGAGCTGGGGCCCTTACATGTCTGGCCTGGAGCATGTCAGCATATGTAATTTTTCTGGGTACTGTACGGTGAAAACTAGCTCTAATTCTTCCCCCAGGGAACAAACTTGCACCTGTGCTCTCCTCTGATAATCTTTGATCAGGCTTACGTGGAGGAAGTTATATTTCAGTGGCTGTGCTTGGGCCAAAGGTATAGCTAAATGTATAATTACAAGCTGGTAAAATCAGAGCTCTTTCAGAATTGAACAGCCATTTCTGTAAACTCCTTCAATATTTTTAGATTGCAAACTTGTCTTTTTATACTTCTATGAGAACTCAGAGTTGAACAAGTAATAGTTAAGGAAAAGGAAATTTGTCAGTAAATTGACAAATGTTCAAAAATGAAAGCTAGCCACAGGCAGAAAAAATGAGTACTCATTGTAGAGAAAGTACACACTTCCTCCATAACCTTTCACAAGAAATTTATGCTTTAGGGGTACTTCCAATTTTGGAATACCAAAACTTCAAAATGTGTTCTTCCAATTAACCACTAAAATATTAGCTGAGGGATATCTGTGAGAAAACCTGAGTTCAAATCCCAACTCTTCCACTTATTTTCTGGCTGTATGTTAACAGAAATCATTTAACCTCTATGGTCATTAGGATTCTCATTTTAAAAAATAATCCTAATCACATCACAAGGCTGTTGTGAAAATCAAATGAAATAACAGAAAGAACATTTTGCACCACCCTTGGTACAGTAATGGCACTTAATTAATGCTTGGTGGTAATAATAATCATAATAATAATTCCTATTATTGAAGTAAATAGGTCTTCTAGGCTCTCTAGGAGAGAAGGGTGATTCCTTTGCCTATATCTGCTCTCATTCCCATCCAACTGCTAATTACAATTACATGGCAGAGTTAATAAGTGAATTCTTTCATGCTGAAGTGAGTAAGCCATACTCCTTGAGATTGAGAAAGGCTATTCCCAAATGGTGTGCTTTTTTTCCCTCCCTCTGTAATGGACCTGAAATGGTACAGTTTATGAAGTTAAAGAAAATGCATAAACAACAAGCTAATTATTTCCAAAGGAAATGAATGCTCATATAATTTAATGCAGGTGGTGCTTAATAAACAATCCTTTCACTAAGTAAACAAAAGAGGGAAACTGTGAGTAATTTACAGGCATCTAAGTAAAATTGCTTTTCGTGCCTTATGCATGTCTGTCCTAAGACCTATATTCTGTATTACCGTTCACCTCTCAGATATGTGTCATTGGAAGAGTCTGGAAACACAAAACATGAAAATATCCTTAATTAAGTGCATATGTGTAGATCCTGCACTTTGCTTAGACAGGTGGATGAAAAATAATAGGAGTCACTTGTTTATGCATTTGGGCAGCTGTGCTGTTGGACCAATGCCACCCTGATTCCCCACTGAAACAAAGGAAGCAAACTCTGTTTTCAAGAAAATAATGCCTAACACTTTGGCCTAACAGTTGTCTTCAAATGTTATCCTCCTTAAAGAACACCGTAATGATTATGAATATATGATTAAACGACATTTGAAAAGATTACCTGTGGGCGTGTGAGATGTTTAACTTTTCTCGTTTTAAGCCACCAGTACTCTGGTCATTTACTTGGGCTTTAAAGGGCACTGCCTGACATTTGGTCTTTGGTGGATTTAACAGGCCGTTTGTAAGCTTAAAGGTTTTTCCTGGTTAATTTTGGTTTTATTACAGAGACTATTTGCAAGTTTATGCTCCATCTCACAGAAATGTCAGTGTTTGCCTTTGCTCTGAACTGGGCATAGCAAGTTAAGAATTGTCCCAGAGTGGCTCAGGAAAAAGTCCTTGGCTTTATTTAGATCCATGTTCTTAACTGCCCACAACCAACCTGTGGAAGTGTTCATTTTCACTAAGGGTGCTACAGGCTTCTGGAAGGCTGAGCAATAGTCTTTTGAGAAAAACTAAACTCTCATAACAGTCTGCCACATTGTAAACTGCCAGTGTTTCCCTTTATTCTTTTCCTGGAGGGGAAAAAAAACACCGTATTTTGTTAATAAGCTTGAGAAATACGTTTTCTATGGATTTTGTAAAAATAACTATCTCATTTGATATGGGAGATTGAACCTCAGCTGGGCTTGGCTGAGTTCAAATGATTGAACTGCAGCTTGGCAGACCTCTTGTTGACTCCTTCGGGAATTTCTTAGAACTGTTGTTCTAAATCCAAACTTTCCATCGCTCTCAAGTCCCTAGTGTTACCCCAGCTGTCCGCCCTCTCATAGATGACCTCACCATCTACTTCACTGCAAAGGCTGTGGACACATAGGCTCCCTCATTCCCCTTCTTTCTTCAAACTGCATCTGCGTGGTGATTCTGCTCTAGTCTAGCACAACTCCCTGTCTCAAGGAAAGCCACATCTCCATTTCATTGTCAAGGCTATGTGCTCTACTTGGACACTTCTACCTCTCCAGTTCTGAAAGAAACTGTTCCATCAGCTATTTTTCATAGCTCCTTCCTCATGGTCTATAAACACATTCAGGGCTCTTCTGACTTTGACCCAAGTTACCATCCTATTTCCCACCGTCCTTTCACAAGTGAAACTTCTCACAAATGCACCCAATGCTCACTGACCCCTTTCTCGGCATTAGTTCACTCCCTAACTCCTTGCAACCCAGCTTCCACACCACCACTTTATTACACTCTATTGAAAGTGCTACCTTAAAAGTCAGCAATGACCTAATAGTTGGCAAACTGGATGGCTTTTTCTTAGAATTCATCCTGCTTGACCTAGCTGTAGCATTTGTGAATGTTGATCATTTCATCCTCTCTCCTTGGCTTCAGTGAAATTACCCTGATTTTTCTCCTACCCCTTTGACTACTTCTGCTTTGTCTCCTTTATTGACCCCGTTTCCTCTGTCTATCCCTTAAATGTAACTATTCTCCACAGATCTTTGTTCATGGACGTCATCTTTTCTATTCTCTCTCTTTGGATGGACTTACCAATTCCACAGGTTCAATTACCTTTTCTATGTGGATGACAACCTAATCCCTATCATTCATTCATGGATGTATCCATCAATTACATATTGAATGCATATCACATAAGTAGAGTAACTATACAATTTCTCATTCTAACTGGGGCATATTGAGTGTGAAAGGAGGCACTATTAATAGTCACATCAGAGCAACAGGCATAAATCTAGATTGTCCTGGGAAAACTGAGACATATGGTAATCCTAAGTATAAAGCACCCTGTCAAGTTTTGTGAAGCTACAAAAGTAAATCATAAACACATCCTGCCATCAAAGAGTATTAAGTAGACTGATGAGACATGAACATAAATAAACAGGATACCATCAGAAAGTTATAAATATCCTGAGAGAGGTCCAGATAAAATATTATCAGTTTTCAGGGTAAGAGGAGGTTTTTTTTCACTTTCAAAAATCAGGGAAAGTGCCCTGGCTGCATGGATGTTGGTTGGGCCATCATTCCATTCATCAAAAGGTCATTGGTTCTATTCCTGGTCAGGGCACATGCCTAGGTTGCTGGTTTGGGTCCCTGGCTAAGAGTCAACCAATTGCTGTTTCTTTCTCTGTCTCTCTCTATCCCTCCCTCTTCCTATCTCTCTAAAAACAAATAAATTTTTAAAAAAACAGGAAAAGCTTGTAAAAATAGCACTTGAGTAGCCCTTGGACATATGAAGATGGTGATGGGCGGGAACAATATGGGCAGGGCCCCATTCATGGTTCTTCAGTTTGTGTGCTGCAAAGGAGTGCCACACCTAAGAAGGCACTGTTCACATTGTTAATATCTTGATTATTTGGAAATTTTTATATTTTAATAACTGTCTTATTACTCCAAAGACAGATGACATATATTTATTACAAAAATTTTCTAGTAAAAACAAGTAAAGCAGTTTGAGGAAGAGACACCTGTACCTGCTTTGCACCAAGATTCCATATGGGCTAGTGATGATCCTGAGTATGTGCAGAGCAAAGACATAAAGAGAAAATTGTGAAGCATAAATAGAATGGAGAGAATATATCACTCTGACTAAAGTTGGGGTGCAAGAGAAGACACAATGAAAAAAAATTGGAAAAGTGGATTCAGACCAGATGGTGGAGAGCCGTGAGCATCAGCGTAAGAAAATCAAACTCTAGTCAATTAGTATGAATAAAAATCATTTCAAGAAATTGTCTTAAGAAAAATATATAAAATACTTGCAAAAGGCAAGGACTAGAAGTGGGGAGAACAGTTCAAAGGTTATTGGCCTTCTGGTGTAGGCCAACATTAGCTCTGTGGAATGAACTCTGTGTCTTCTGGATTTTAATAACAGACAACAGGCAAGCAGAAGCAGAGTTGTGTGGTTTAAGTTAGACCTACCATCTCTACAAGTTCTGACTCTTCTACATTTTGCCCTGAGTAACCTACCAATGCTTCGTATTTATATGCCCCAAATCAAACCCGTTATATTTCCCCTCAAAACTATTTCCTCTGTGGGAGGAAGAAAAGAAATGTGTGATTTCTCCTTTTTAAAGACACTTCCTAGAAGTATCACAAAACATCCCCTGTTTATCTCATTAATCAGAACTCAGGCACGTGAACACATGCAAAGAAAACTGAGAAATTGTGTCTTTTAGCTGAGTGGCAATATGTACAGCTAAAAATCCAGTTTTTTACAAAGAAAGGGAAGGAGAAGAGGAACAGGGAGGAGAGGAATGACTATTGGGAGGTAACTGGCAGTGTCTGCCACAGAAGGTGAAATCTCTAAGATTGAGTAGGAGAGCAAGGGAATGGAGGAGGTGTCAAGGATGGCAAGATTTCCAGCCTTGGTGCTAGGAAGAAGAGTTTTTCTCTTATTTTTCCATTGAATCCTAGCCCAATATACTCCTGAGTAGATATATGTATTTTAAATTAGAGCTCTAAAATATTTTGCCATTTGCAGCAACTCAGAAGACATTAATATAGTCCCACTAGCAAATTTGGTTATAGCTTCACACATAAATCAGAACTAGCAAAGAGCAATTTGGAGTCCTGTCTATCATAGACTGCATTTTCAGGAACCACAATCTATATCACCAGACCTTCAAACAAATCTTATACTACAATAACCCTGTTTTATTATGATTATGCCTTGAAATTATATTTCTAAGGAATTCAAATACATTATTGCTTCTTATAATTTTTAATCTAATATACATGATAGACATATGAGCTGCATAGGAGACAAGTAATTTAATGCTCATTTTATTGATAGGGTCAATAATAAATTGATGCTTATGGTCATGAAGATCCTCAGATGGTTTCAAGCACCAAGTCCTCTCCTAGTCTTTCTAGTAACCTAGCTTGTTCCTGCCAAGCAGGTTGGTGACCCCAGCCTTCCCTTCTATTACCTCTCAAAAGGGGCATGGGGCACATTGTTAGCCTGAAAAGGATGAGACTAAACCTATATCCTTCAACATACCCAGTATACATCTACATAGGCCAAATAAGATGATTTAAACAGATTTTTTTATGTTTTCCCAAATAGAACTCCCCATTTGCACAGACCAAGCACCCAAAAGTATATCCAGAGATGCTGCTGGGCTGTTCAAGAACCCAGACCAAGAGAGAGAGACATCTTGAAAAGGGACCTTTTCTACTCCACATTTGATCAGCAGATATGGGAAGGAAGGAGAACAAGTAGTTAGAAAAGAACAGGGAATTGAAAAAGAGCTTACTTTTTGGTTTGCTTAGCTTGCAAATTTTTTTAAAAGTACTGGACCTAAACAATATCTTAATGAGGCAGGTCAGTATTTACAGTTCTTCGAACCCTGCTTAACCTTTCTGTGCCTCTTCTGTTAACCATGTTGGCCAAGATCACATACCAAATCAGTGACACAGTCATCATGAGGCCACAAGTGCCTGCTTCCCAGTTTCAATATTTTAAATAAGCCAAGTACAGATGAGAGGGAAAAACTGGGTCAGAGAAACAAAGTTGGCCTGAAAAAAATTTGTGTTTCAAAACAAAGCCAATTACACAAAGATATATTTCTCATCTAAACAGAAAAATAAGTCAGAGCTCTAACATTTTTCTTTTCCAATGGATATACAGAGGCACTTTCCAACGTTGAGAAGGGCAAAATGATGGATCTATATTCATTATCAATTCATTTATCTGCTGAAGCTCCACTTCTTATAAAATTTATGTAGAATTAGGGAAACAAACAAGTAAAGTAATTGGCTAATAAAACACAGCTATAAAAAGATCCTCCTAAGTAAAAAATATACGTGCTGAGCAAATCATGTCTAACACAAAGAACAGATTTTTAAAATATTACTTATTCAGCCCTGGCTGGTGTGGCTCAGTGGATTGAGTGCAGGCCTACAAACCAAAGCATAACCGGTTTGATTCCCAGTCAGGGCACATGCCTGGGTTGTGGGCCAGGTTCCCACTAGGGGGCACGTAAAAGGCAACCACACATTGCTGTTTCTCTCCCTCTCTTTTTCCCTCCCTTCCCCTCTCTCTGAAAATAAATCAATAAAATATTTTATAAATATATTAGTTCTTCATATCTGTCCGTTAGATTCCTGGTCATCTAAACTGTTTTTCACCAATTTCTTATTTTGTTTCCTTAACTTTAGATTCCTTAATTTGTACTCTGGCTTTAAGAGCTTCCACTAATCCCATAAATCATGGTGCCTCATTCAAAATTTTTATTTGAACCTTGGCTTTCTGGACAGATATCAATTCTGCTGGCTCCTTTGACTTTTTGCTCATTCTCATTCTCTCTCTCTCTCCCCCCACCCCCTCCCTCTTTCGCTAACACACACAAACACACACACACACAAAAGGGGGAACTTTAGGCAGATTAGGTAGGCTTCCAGTGCTTTCCATCAAGCACCTGGGGACCATGGAAAAGGCCCAATTTTTTTCGTTTACTTCTGAGACTAAAGCAGTGTGAGGAAAAATACAGTGATGAGACCAAGTAGCTTTACTCAGTGCAAAACTGACTAAAGCCAAGGCACAGTTGCTGAACAACTATGAATGTGTCTATTTGACTCTGCTTCTCTACTCCCTAACTGATGTCTCTCAAATTAAGGGGACTCCAACAAACTTCCAGGTTTTCTCCTACAGGTTTTCTGGTTCAGAGACAAGGACTAACAGCTGGCCTGGGGTGTGGGAGCAGGGAGGACTGAGCAGATGAATATTCTCAGGTTTTCTTTAACCAAAATGATTCCTCTCCACCAGCCAGAGAGGTCTTCTGGAGTACTCTGTAGCATTCCCAGGTGTTATATATCATGGGTATAACATCATTGCATGCCAGGACATGGAGAATGTGGGAATGTTGCTGATAAAACTACTGGGTTGGCCAAAAAGTTTGCTTCCTTTTTTTCCATTAAGATGACTCTAGTAGTGCTTAGTTGTCTTTAACTTCATTCAAAACAATTTTGTTAGACTGTATTGTGGCAGCTTGCATTAAAAAATGTATCAAAATTGGTGAATTTTGTGTAGCCATTTTAATATTGAAGATGGAAGAAAATAAGCAACATTTTTTACATATTATGCTTTATTATTTCAAATAAGGTAAAAACACAACTGAACCAAAAAAAAAAAAGATTTGTGCAGTGTACAGAGAAGGTGCTGTGACTGACCGAATGTGTCAAAAGTGCTTTGTGAAGTTTCATGCTGGAGATTTCTGGCTGGATGATGCCCCACAGTCAGGCAGACCAGTTGAAGTTGATAGTGATCAAATCGAGACATTAACTGAAAATAATCAACATTATACCACATGGGAGATAGCCAACATACTCAAAATATCCAAATCAATACAGTTATTGGTGAAAATGAAATATGTCTTTTACAGAAAAAAACTAAACAGACTTTTTGGCCAACCCAATATAACCCTGGAGTGTCACCTGTTAGGAATGGCCCAGTACTCCAGGAAAAGGAAGTAGCCTGCACCTGGCCCATCAGGACCCTACCTGCTACTCCCTATACCAGGCCCATCCCAACAACCCCAGACCAAGAGCTTGGATACTGGCCTCCAACACACAACTCAGGAGCTATGGACCAGAGGCAGAGTCAGGGAGCTTGCCTTCCACCTCAAGCATACCACAGAACTTGTCAGATACTCAGGTAACCCAGGGAAGTTTTGGACTTGCTAACCTTGAGGGAGTGGTTTCCTTTCTCCCTAAGCACTTACTTGCTCAGGATTACCCACCACCACTATCCCCATTGCTCTCCAATCAACCATTTATGTTTGCTTTCATCACCCAGAACCTGGACTCTTGGCTCCACACCCGTGTCAACAACCATATTTACTTCCTTTGGCTTTGGTGATACTTTGGACTCCCTTCCAAAACTGAGGTTTGGATCTCATCCAGTATTCAACTTTGCTGATTTTGTTTGTTTGTTCTTACAAAACTGAAATGGAGTTATTTAATTTTGAATACAAAAGAACTATATGCTCACTGTAACTTTTTTTAAAGGGACCCAATGCAGAATGGTAAAAGATAAAATAAATTATCCATGATCCTACCACCCAGATGATGCCCCTTTCGGCCTCAGGTAAGAATTTCCTGATCAAGCCCTAAGGCAACCCGCCCCTCCCATCCAAGTCATGCAGCCTCTGGTACTCCCTATAGTTAGACTTGGTCCACTAGGCACAGAGAGATCTGGTACTTTGGTCATGAACTGGGTGAAAATACTAAAAATACTCTCTCTCATTGCATGCTGGCCACAACGTGTATAGGTGGAACCATCATCCTCACCAGCATTTAAGGCCTACACCCATGTTGGACACCTGTGGCAGATACTTGCGATATGTTCGGGAATGACTTCAGACAACTGACTTGGATCTCCTCAAACCTCCCAAGAGCAAGCACATTTAGACATCAATTTGAGATCCTTTAACACTCTTTGAGAGATTGAGGTGTGTGTATTCACACACACCTTACCCCCCCAAACAAATATAATAGATATTCATTTGTAAAGTGGTTTATTGCTCAATTTACTTTAGATTTCATGATATTTTGAAGGATTTCTCATGTTTCTAATTTGAATCTAAACACATTAAATAGATGTTTTGATGTTTAGAAGCAATTATTTGTCTATCGCAAAATATTTAAAGTTCAAACTTTTCAAAACTTTATTCTTTTGAAAAACAGGACTACTTTTACTGTAGCAAGACAGCAATCAATTTTAAGTTGCTTTTTTTAGCACTCCTTCCATCTACTAAAGTCTTAAAAAGTTAAATTTCAAACTGCTTGTGATTCTAGAATAAGGAAAGAGCTCCACCTTATGGTAATGTTTTAAAGTACACCAAAGAAAGTGCTCCTAACCACACTCTGAAACCAATTTTCTGTCTTCTCTCTCTCACTCCACCTACACAATTTTGAGAACTGTCCTCCTAGAAACTCATAAAGAAAGTGGACCAAAAATGCATACCATGTAATCCAATATACTGTAAATACTCTTCCATAGTATGCTCAAAGTGAAAAAATGGCCAAAGCTGAGTTAAGATGAAGCAAAAGCTTCCCCTTGCTTATTACACTGGGTTTTGGGACTGGATAAGAAACTACCCCTAAATCAGTAAAACAAAAACTAGACTCTTTTTGTACTTGATCCCAAACATAATAATACTTATAGCTAACAATTATTGAGTATTTATTATTCACCACATTATGTGATATACATATACTAATTTAATACTTACACATGGGACACAGCAAAGGCAGTCCTGAGAAAGAAGTTCATAGTGATACAAGCATCCCTAAAAAAAAAAAAGCAGAAACATTTCAAATAAATGGCCTAACCCTATATCCACAAGAACTGGAGGAACAACAATAAACAAAGCCCAGAGTGATTAGAAAGAAGAAAATTCTCAAGATCGCAGCAGAATTAAATGACACGGAGACTAAAAGAATAATTCAAAGGATCAATAAGTCTACGAGCTGGTTCTCTGAAAAGATAAACAAAATTCAAAAGCTTTTAACCAGACTTATCAAGAAAAACTGAGAGGACCCAGATAAACGAAATCAGAAATTAAAGAGGAGAGATTACTACTGACACCACAGAATACAAAGGATTTTAAGAAACTACTACGAAGAACTATGTGCCAAGAAATTTGAAAACCAGGGTGAAATGGACAAATTTCTAGAAAAATGTACTCTCTAAAAACTCAATGAAGAAGAAGCAGAAAGCCTGATCAGACCAATAACAGCTAGTAAAATTAAAGCAGTAATAAAAAAAAATTCCTGGCACACAAAAGCCCTAGACCGGATGGTTTCACAGGAGAACTCTACAAAGTACTTAAGGAAGAGTTAACCCCTACCCTTCTCAAACTGTTCCAAAAAATCCAAAAAGAGGGAAGACTCCTAAACTCTTTTATGATGCCAGCATCATCCTAATCCCAAAACCAGATAAAGATACAACAAAGAAAGAAAACTTCAGGCCAATATCGCTGATGAACATAGATGCTAAAATCCTCAACAAAATATTGGCAAACCGCATCGAGCAATACATTAAAAAGAGCATACAACATGATCAAGTGGGATTCATCCCAGGGATGCAACGATGGTACAATGCCCGAAAATCAATAAACATAATACATCACAAAAAGAAAAGACAAAAATCACATGATCATATCAATAGAGGCAAAAAAAAACACGTGATAAGGTACAGCACCAATTTATGATAAAAACTCTCAGCAAAGTGGAAATAAAGAGAGCATTTATCAACATAATAAAGGCCATACACAAGAAACCTACAGCCAACATCATACTCAATGGGATAAAACTAAAAGCTTTCCCACTAAGATCAGGAAGAAGACAACGGTGTCCACTTTCACCACTTCTATTCAACATAGTATTGAAAGTTCTACCCACAGTAATCAGACAACAAAAAGAAATAAAATGAATCCAAATTGCAAGGGAGGAAGTAAAATTATCATTGTTTGCAGATCGCATGATAGTGTACATAGAAAACCCTACAGACCCCACCAAAAAACCACTCAACCTAATAAGTCATTTTGGCAAAACAACAGGATACACAGTCAATACTCAGAAATCGAAGGCATTTTTGTACACCAACAACGAAGTATCAGAAACAGAAGTTAGGGAAAAAATCCCATTTGCTATAGCAACAAGAAAAATAAAGTACCCAGGAATAAACCTAACCAAGGACGTAAAAGGCCTGTACTCAGAAAACTACACAACACTGAAAGAAGAAATTAAGGAAGATACAAATAAATGGAAGCATATACCACATCCGTGGACTGGAAAAATTAACATCATCAAAATATCCATATATTTGAAATGCAATTTATAGATTCAATGAAATACGTATTAAAATACCAATGACACATTTCACAGATATAGAACAAATATTTCAAAAATGTATATGGAACCATAAACCACCCTTAATATCCTCAGCAATCTTGAGAAAGAAGAACAAAGCAGGAGGGATCACAATACCTGGCATCAAACTGTATTACAAGACCACTGTAATCAAAACAGTCTGGTACTGGCATAAGAACAGACACATAGATCAATGGAACAGAAGAAAGCCTAGAAATAAACCCATGTCTCTATGGTAATTAATATTTGACAAAGGAGGCAGAAGCATAAAATGGAGTAAAAATAGCCTCTTCAACAAATGGAATTGGGAGATCTGGACAGCTACATGCAAAAAAATGAAACTCGAGCACCAACTTACACCATACACAAAAATATACTCAAGATGGATAAAAGACTTATAAGTTGTGACATCATAAATGTCCTAGAAGAGAACATAGGCAGAAAAATCTGATATTCCACATAGCAATATTTGTACCAATATATCCCTAGGGCAAGGGACATAAAGGAAAGAATAAACAAATGGGACTACATCAAATTTAAAAGCTTCTGCATGACTAAAGAAAAAAATCAGCAAAATGAAAAGGGAACCAACCATATGGGAAAATATATTTGCCAATGATACCTCAGACAAGGGTTTGGTCTCCAAAGTATAAAGAACTCTGAAAACTCCACACCAAGACAAACAATCCAATTAGAAAATGAGCAAAGGACCTGAACAGACACTTCTCCAAGGAGGACATACAGAGGGCCCAGAGATATTTGAAAGGATGCTCAGCATCGCTAGCCATCAGAGAGATGCAAATTAAAACCACAATGAGATACCACTTCACACCAGTCAGAATGGCCATCATAAACAAATCAACAAACAAGTGCTGACAAGGTTGTTGAGAAAGGGAACCCTAGTGCCCTGTTGGTGAGAATGCACTGGTGCAGCCACTGTGGAAAACAGTATGGTGTTTCCTCAAAAAACTAAAATTAGAACTACCTTTTGATCCAGTGATTCCACTGGTGGGATTATACCCTAAGAACCCTGAAACACCAATTCAAAAGAACATGTGCATCCCAAAGTTCATAGCAGTGCTATTTACAGTAACCAAGTGCTGGAAACAGCCTAAGGGCCCATCAGTAAATGAGTGGATCAAGAAACTGTGGTGCATTTACACAATGGAATTCTATGCAGCAGACAGAAAGAAGGAACTCCTGCCCTTCTAGCATGGATGGAACTGGACAGCATTATGCTAAGTGAAACAAACCAGGGTGTGAAAGACAAATACCATATGATCTCATCTATAAGTGGAACCTAATCAACAAAACAAACAAGCAAGCAAAATAGAACCAGAGACATGGAAATAAAGAACAAACCAACATCGAACAGAGGGGAGGAGAGAGGGGGATAACAGGGGAAAGTAGGGGAAGGGGCAAGTCAAGGAACATGCACAAAGGACCCATGGGCAATGACAATGGCCATGGAGAGAGAATTGAATGTGGAAAGTAGGGGCTGGGCAGGGCAGAGGAGATTAATGGGGGAGAATGGGGATAACTGGAATTGAACAATAAAAGAAAGAAAAATAATAATTTAATACACAACCCTATAAGGTAGATATGATTATCAATTCCATTTTACATATGAACAAATTGAGCCCTAGAGAAGTTACATAAATTTCTCAAAACCACACAGGTAATAAGTAGTTGAGCCAGGACTTGAAGTTCATCAGTCCAGACTCTATACCTACCATGCCATGCTGCCTTTCTCTGTAGCTCAAAGTTGATACAGTCTCTTTCAAAATAAATAACTTGAAGCCATTGTCTTGTCTACATTTTTTAGAGAGGGGGAAGGCAGAGACAAAGAGAGGAAACATTGATGTGTAAGCAAAACATCAATTGGTTACCTCTTGGACACGCCCAAACCGGAGACCGTACCAATAACTCAGGCATGTGCCTGATTGGGAATCAAACCGCTGACCTTTGCAGGACAATGCCCAACCCACCGAGTCACACTTATCAGGACTACCTTTTTTTTTTCTCAAAATAGGCAAAGGCAAGACAAATTTCCTCTCATGGCCATCACAGATTTGTAATTCTTTGGCTTATTCCTATGTTCCTTCCTTACACTGGCAATAATTCTGTTTGTGATTCTGAGTATAAAGTATTGTGACAGAGTACTATAGTCTGTGCCCCTCTAAAATTCATACATCAAATGCTAACCCTAATATGATAATATTGGGAGGTAAGGCCTTCAGGGGGTACTTAGATCATAAGGGGGGGGGGCTCATGGACGGGATTCATGTCCTCATAAAAAAGGCCCCAGAGAGCTCCCTTGTCCCTTCCACCATGTGAAGACCCAGCAAGAACACAGTCTCCGTAAACAAGGAAGTGGGCCCTCAGCAGACACTAAATCTGCTAGCACCTTGATCTTAGACTTCCCTGCCTCTGCAACTGAGAAATAAGTGTTTGTTCTTTAAGACACTCGGTCTATGGCATTTTTGCTATAGCAGCCCAAATGGACTATGACATTGAGAGCCTAGATTTTGTGTCCCTTCACCATTTATCTTGTGCCTTCTCCTAACCTCCCTCCCACTTGTAAGGCCTTTCAAACATCATTTATTTAAAATCACATTGAAAATGACGCATTTCTAAAAATCCACCAGTGTTAATATAACTCAAATCAGATCTTTTCCTAAAGTTTTTATTTCTAAAAAATTTGGACTTGTACTTTTTTTAAGTTGGTACACTCTATAGGATATGTTTTTCAAGCACTAGTTCTCATGGAAAACTTGAAATAGTGTTTTTGGGACTTCCAACATTAACACCGAAGTCATATTAAAAACATTTCTTATTCATTCATCCAACAAAAATGTATTGAGCTTTTATGACTCCTAGGCTCTGGGAACACAGTAATGAAAACGCCAAACATTGGTACATGTCCTGATGGAACTTATGGTTGTGAATATTATTCAAGATAGAAAAGAAAGGAGATGATTCTGGCCCAAGGATGCCTTCTAGATATATTTTAATAATGTATTACCTTCAAACAAGAGTTATTAACATATACATACTTCAAGTAGGTCACAAAGAGTAAATTTAAAATATTTGTGTTTCCACAGACAGAAAGTAAAACCCATGAATATTCCAATGGGGGGAAATAGGATTGGATTGAATGCTAGATTCAAAAATTATCAGATGACATTTTTCTCACAATGCCAAAACAACAAAATTAGAGAGACCTAGGGGTGCCCTGGAAGCCACTCTTGTCCTGGGCATCTTGCCTTCAGAATTTGGCAATCTGGAAGTAGCTCAGCCTGACCCAAATGAGAACCTGGTTAAATTCCTCCTTGCCTTTTCATGCCTGTGATCCTTGAGTACCACCCAAATTGCTAGCTCTGGCTGGACATCAACAATGCAACAATTTTTTCGATGCCATTCCTCTCTTCCACCCTTCTCCATCCAATGTCTTGCTACTCCCCTCTCCCAATATTTGCACCGCACAGTCCAGAACTCTTAGTCCATGGTGAACAAAGTCCACTCCTATGTCTCCTCTTCCTCCATGAATACTCACTCCACCGCCTGCTGCTAATTGAAAGCTGGCTCTATAACCTACAACACCATGTCCCACACAGCCATCTCAAGGCTGCTCTTTCTTCCCCAGCCCACATCCTGGGCTGAGTGAGGGTTAGGGAGAGCTGTATCACCATTCTCCATAGTCCCTGACTGCATTTTCTAAACCAGGAGTCAGTAAACTTTGTCTTTAATGCACCAGATAGTAAATACCTTAGGCTTTGAGGGTGCAAACTGGCTGACTGCAGCTACCTGATTCTACTGTTGTAGCTTGAAAGCACCCATAGATAGTATGTAAATGCATGGCCATGGGTTTGTTCTAATAAAATTTATTTACAAAAACAAGCAGTGAGACCAGATTTGAACCATGAGTAGTTTCCTGACCTCTAAAGTATTAATCTTTCATACTCATGCAAATAAAAAGGAAGAATCTCTTCTTATTTGAAAATCACACTAACCATATACCCCACCCAGCTCTCCTTGCTCCTGTCATATACGCACCCCTGGCTCAGCCATGTTTATGAAGGTTTCTGGCACCTGATTCACAGTTCTCCTCTAGTCCCACCATTATTCTGGATGATTTCCAAATCCATGAGGATGATTAGTATATCTCCATGGCCTCACAGTGCCTTGAGTTGCTCAATTCCAATGACTTTCACCTCCATCCCATTTCAACAACACATTCCTTTGGGAGATACTGCACCTTTCATAACTTCAAACTCATATCCCATTCTGACCACAACTTCTATGCTACAGACTTTCCAATTTTTCACTTCCCTATGAATCTGCTCTTTTACCTTAGAACCCCTCCATTTTCTCCCAGTTAGTTGGCCCCCACCTGGCCTCACTTTCCCAACTCAGTCTGGACACCATGGCCAATCACCATGCTCTCTTGCTGGCATCCTCAATGCCCTTGCCCCCCTTTCTTTCCATTGTTCCTGTTTGACTGTCAAAGCCATAACCCGATCCTGAATCAATTCCATTACCAGATTTCTCTGATCCTGTAGCCAGACTGCTGAACGTAGCTGCAGAAAAATGTACCACCAAATGAACTGGAGCCACTGTAAACTGGTAATTTTAAATCTTACCTGGGCCTTTATTTCCTCTAGTCTATCCTTTTTAATGGTCTTTGTTTAACTCCCTATCATATTTATCTTAGGCAACATAACACAGTGCAGGCCTGGAAACCAGACAGATCTGGGTTTGAAATCTGGTTCTACCATATACCAGCTGTATATTGTCTTGAGCAAGTCATTTATCTTCTTTTTGCCTCCATTTCCTCATGAGTAAAATGGGAATACTATTACCTACTTTATCTGTTAAATAAGATTATCTATGTAAAACAACTAACACAGTGCCAGCAGGTGCTCAAAAGTAATAGATAGTAATAAGAGCTCATGTTAAGCAGATGTCTATACCTCCTATTTCACTAAGACCATTAAGTGTTTCTTAGTCTGAGTTCCCCAGAAGGCAGCCAATGTGCTATTTGGTTGAACCACATGAAAGTATTGAAATCCAACCATTTTGACAAACAGAAACAATACAGTTTAGCCTAATTAATTATTAGAGAGTACAATCCCATGGGAGCAGGAGGAAGGGAAAGGGAGGAAAAGAAGGAATGAGATAGTCAATAAGGTGTGTTGGTGTCAAGCTTGAGCTCCAGGGATCATTTTCAGAGAGATCATAAATATATGACTTGCATATCAAATCAACTGGCAAGAAGGGAAAGATAATTTAATGGCTAACGCTAGTATTTCATTGATCCAAAGGTTTGCAAAGCTGTGCTGTGTTGACTCCTCAGCATTTTCAGGCTACACAGTGCATGGGTTCCTCAGCTGGTCCCACTTGTCTCATCTCAATGTCCACAGGAGAGCACCAGGGCATGCAGTGAGAAGCTGACAGATTGCCCTGTGTAAGTCCATCAGAGCCCACTCAGAGAAGAGGATGGGGCAGAAGCAATAGCCAAAGGCCCCTGAAATAACATGGCCAACAGGATCTGAACTGGTAGAAAGTGGCTGATAGAAAGTTTGAATGCCCTAGAAAACTTTCCTGAAACTGTAATCCACTCTTTATTTTGGTCAGAGGAAGGTTTGTGGCTCCTCTTGTTTAGGGCTATTGTCTACCCCTCTACCTCTACTCTCAATCTTAATCCTTCTCACCTCTGCTCAGACCTTCAACTTCTCACACTCTAATAATCTCTTCCCCTCTACCTACATGCCTGCTAAGGTCTTTCCTTTCCTTAAAATATCCTTGCTTTACTTTGAACAGGCTTTTAGCTTTCTTTTCTTTCCTGTCCTTCTCAGCAAAACACCTTAAATGAGTAATCCAGATTTTTTCTCTCTACTTGCTCTTCTCAGAACAACACGAACTGATCTCATCACTCTTCTGAAACAACTTTGAACAGTTCACCACTGACCTCCATATGGCCATATCCAATAGATATAATTCTAGCCATATCTGTCTTGGTTTCCCTGTAGCATTTGGTCCTGTTGATCCCTTTCCTCCTTACTGAAATGCTTTCTCAGTTCAGCTACCATGGCACTTGTCCTAATTGTTTTGCTGGCCCCTTTTCTCTTAGCCTTTATCCACTCTCTCTGGAGGATATTATCCATTCCTTGGATTTCAAGTATCACTATGTTCTGATGATATACTTCCAGCCAGGCTTCTAACTCTGCATTCATCTTGGAAATGTCAAAGCAAGATATATCTAGCTGTTTGGTAAGCACATCCAACAGGCAGCTCAAACTCAACATATTAAAACTTGAACTCATTATCTTCCCAACCTCCTCCATAAAATCTGTCTGCAGATAGTGCCGGTTCTCCCCACTGCACCTTACACCTTATTCAGCTATTATTAACCACCTGCTCTATGCTGTACCATGTTCAAGATGTTTGCTCTGGTCTCTCGGGTTTGCCACACCCCAGCAATTGGTATTTGTTCCTGACCCCCTTTAAATTCCCTCACCAGGTGAAAAGTTGGGCACTGGGAACGAGAATTGTTTATACAAAAAAATCTTGGCCGGCCAAGACGGAGGAGTAGGTAGACACACCATGTCTCCTCGTACAACCAAAAGTCAGAAAACAACAATTTAGAAACAAAAACATAACCAGAACGGACAGAAAATAGAACTTTATGGAAGTCTGGCAACCAAAGAATTAAAAACACATTGATCAGACTGGTAAGCGGGGCGGAGCTGGGGGCAAGGCCAGACGGCAGTTTGTGGGACCGGAAGGGCAACTCGGAAACCAGGTGCTCAACACTGAAACAGGCCTGGGGGACCTCGGCTGGCAGACTGGGACCCAGCCGGGTCTCAGGCCAGTGGAGAGAACAGTTCCGTGTTCATGCACAGATAAACCGGGAGGAAAAGTTGAGGAGCGGAGCAGACTGGGCAGCCCAGGGTCCCAGTGACGGTCAATAAAGCCTCAAGCCACCAGTTGAAAACACCTGTGGGGTTAGAGGTGGCAGTGGGAGGAACTCCCAGCCACACAGGAGAGTTCCTTGGAGACACCCACAGAGATTTAGAAATACACAAACTCACCCACCCGGGAACCAGCACAGAGGGGTCCAATTTGCTGGTGGGAAGCAAGAGAAGTGACTGACAGCTGGCAGAGAGTGGAGCAGACACCGGTGTTCCCTCTCAGGCCCCGCCCCCACAAGCAGCCTCACAGCACAACGATGTGGGTTGACCCGTCCTGGTGAACACCTAAGGCTCTGCCCCCTATACGTAACAGGCATACAGAGGGGAAGAAATTAAAAAATGGCCCAATTGAAAGAGATCAAAACTCCAGAAAAAATACAACTAAGCAACAAAGAGATAGCCAATCTATCAGATGCACAGTTCAAAACACTGGTAATCAGGATGCTCACGGGATTAATTGAATTTGGTTGCAAATTAGATGAAAAAATGAAAACTATGCTAAGTGAAATAAAAGAAAATGTACAGGGAACCAATAGTGATGGGAAGGAAATTGGGACTCAAATCAACGGTGTGGACCAGAAGGAAGAAAAAAACATTCAACCAGAAAAGAATGAAGAAACAAGAATTCAAAAAAATGAGGAGAGGCTTAGAACCTCCAGGGCATTTTTAAACATCCCAACATCCAAGTCATAGGGGTACGAGAAGGAGAAGAGGAGGACCGAGGGATTGAAAGCTTACTTGAACTGTAACAGGTAACCTCCGTGTTACTGAACCTCAGAAACACCTCCCAGTCTGCAGAGAGTGGGACTCCGAGAGACCAGCTCCCGCCCGCAGAGAGCAAGGAGCTGTGGCAGGCTCCATCCCCCGGGAAGGCAGCAGCCCCCCCGGCAGAAACACCTCCCGCCTGCAGGAGGGGCGGGGGGCGAAGGACAGGCAACCTCTGTGTTTATGACTCAGTATTTTGTAAGCTCCCATGTTTTGTCTCTGTACTTTGCAACTTGCGTATTTAGCCCCTGTGCTTTGTCCTTGATTGTAGAACTTGTGTTTAGCTTGAATCATGTAACATTCTGTGCTTTGTTTTTACCAAATAAGATAGCTAGATTTAACTGCTGCATC
>PVJI01012635.1:0-10804 GCA_004026765.1 Micronycteris hirsuta | reverse complement strand
CACCTGTAAGTGGAACCTAATCACCAAAACAAACAAGCAAGCAAAATATAACCAGAAGCATTGAAATTAAAAACAAACATAGTAACCCGAGGCAAGGGGGGGAAGAGGATTAATGGGGGAAAATAGGGGAAGGGTCATCAAGGGACATGTATAAAGGACACATGGACAAAGGTAGGTTCAAGGGTGGGAGACAGGGATGGGTGGGGCGGGAGGCCGTGGTGGGGTGAAAATGGAGACAACTGTATTTAAACAACAATAATAAAAATATTTTTTAAATAAGAGGATGAAAACAAAATTTCTAAGCAAGAGCATGAAAACAAAATCCATGTTTTAGGATCTGGTGGAGTAGCACCAGTACTACTATTGAAGATTGTCAGAGGAGGAAAACTGGAAGCAAAGAAATCTATTAGAAGTCTATTTCAGGAATCCAAAAATGAGCCCAGCGCAGTCAACCACACCTGCCTCATCTCTTCATGCTTAATCCCCTGTCAAACAACATCTAAATGGAGAACCTTCAGGCAGCATTGGAGAACAGATGGTCATATCTGGAACAAGACAGATGGCCATATTTGAAACAAGTTCTGAACATCAAAATGGCCAGTAATAAAATTGGTATCACTGCCCATCACTTTGATGGTTTAAATTTTTAAATGGAGGTCCTTTGTCACTTCAATATATATTTTTAAAGTGTTCCCTTTCCTTTAAGCACTATACTTTGGGGCTATTTACTTACATACTGCCAATAATAGAAGATAACTAACTATCTTCTAGATTATCCCTGCCTTCCTTTGCTAATTGCCTTTCATTAGGTTCTCATTTTAAAATCAAATTACAAAATTAAAAATATATACATTTATAGCTCTGGCTGGTGTGGCTCAGTGGATTGAGCACCAGCCTGTGAACTAAAGGGATGCTGGTTTGGTTCCCAGTCAGGGTACATGCCTGGGTTGCGGGCCAGGTCCCCAACGGTGCGTGAGAGGCAGCTGCACATTGATGTTTCTCTCCCTCTCTTCCTCTCTCTAAAAATAAATAAAATCTTTAAAAATATATATATACATTTCTAAATGTTCTCACAGCTTTCACATGCAGCTCTGAAAAGAGGGTGTACAAGGATCTGTGCACCCCAATTTCAAAGGTAGAGAGGTGGGGTTTCCACAGCACCAAGCAATTCTCCGACACCAGCTGGGTGTCCTACAACTTAACTCAGTCCTGACACTATCTACCCAGAGACAGCATCAGATCCTACAGTTTAAGAGTTCAGTCTCAAAAGGCTTCCCACCCCCAACTTCAGATGCCAATCAGAAATCCAGATTGTTACCTGTGTTTCTAACCAACAGATTATAAATTGGAGGTTTCCCAAACCCCCTCCTTGGACTTCTGTGCCAGTGGCAAGTCCAGCTTGTTACCTGTACTTCTGACCAACTGGCTATAAAGCAGGGGTTCCAACAACCCCCTCCTTGGATTTGTTTAATGTGCCAGATCAGCTCACAGAACTCAGAGAAACATTTTACTTATGAGATTACTGGTTTATTATGAAAGAATATAACTCAGGAATAGCCAGGTGGGAAAGATGTTGTCATAAGCAAGGGAACAACCCCAAAAGGAGTCACTCACACATGTGTATGTCTTTCCACAATGCCAGGTTTATAGGGGAGATCTCCCTAATAAGCCAGTTGAGTCACACGCAGGTTACATACAGAGCAGCGGAGCTTACAGGATAGAAGTGAGCAGAGCAAGTGTCCTGCACAAAGTCCCCATCACTGGTTGCGTCCGTAGGTGGACAGGCCACCATCAGTTTCAAGCCAGGCTCCTGCAGTGGTGACAAGCATCTGGTAAAGTGGAAGTCTGGCAGGGTTCCAAGTATGACCCGGGGCACAGCCAAGCTCAGATGTTGGGTGGTTGGAGCTCTGAGTTCTTATAGCCTACGATGGGCAGAGGTCCCACTCATATTGGTGTCCAGATAGAGTCTTATCAAAGTGTCCGGACTTGTGGTTTTGGGCATTCCAGGCCCCTCCTAAGGGTATTTGCATACAGCCCATTACCTGTCTTCACATAGCACTTGACATAACTGCCGTGGCTGACAGTGACTCCAAACTGGATTGAAGGGTGTCCAAAAGGTCTGTTCTGCTCTTTCTCTATATAGATGCATAGGACAAGGAATGGGAAAGGGAATGGAGCTTCCAGACTCTCTCCAGGCATGCCACTCTCCCCAGGATCTCCACATGTTCACCAAACCTGAAGCTTGATGATCCCTGTCCTTTTGGATTTATATGGAGGCTACATCACTTAAACGATTAATTAAGCCATTGGCCATTTGTGACTGAGTCACCCTCTGGCTCCTCTCCCTTCCCCAGAGGTCCGGGTGGGACTGAAAGTTCCAACCCTCTTATCACAGGTTGGCTCCTCTGGCAAAGGACCCCATCCTTCAATGCTTTTCAGAAGTCACCTCATTAACATAACAAAGACATGTTATCAATCTTATCACTTAGGAAATTCCAAGAGTCTTTTAAGAGCCTTGTGTCAGAAACTGGAACTAAGACCAAATATATATTTCTTAGGATAAACCACAATATCACAGGGTGTTAAATTACTTATACCTCTAGATGTAACAAAAATTAATACGAAAACGTTTGTATGGATCTTTAGCCAATCAACTCCAGCTTTATTTACTCATATAAGGAAAATATTTTTACTCTTTTGTTCTTACATGTAACTGACTTCTCACTTATTTTTTATCATTATCCAAGGATATGCTTATTGATTTTAGAGAGAGGAGAATGGTGGGATAGAGAGGAAAGAAACAGTGATATGAGAGAGAAACACTGACTGGTTGCCTCTCATACAATCCTTGGACAGGAGACCGAACCCACAATCCAGGCACTTGCCCTGACTGGGAATCGAACCCACAACCTTTCGCTTTATGGGACGATGTTCAAACCAACTGAGCCACACCAGCCAGGGCTGACTTCTCATTTTTTGATCCTACTAGAGACAGTCCATAGCTACTATAATCAAAATATAAAATGTAGATGTGGGAAGAGTGGCAGATAACCTTGTAGCCAAAGATCATAAGCTTTTATTCTAATAATTCATAGGAAACCAATTTGATAAACTAAGACTAAAAAGATAATTAGAATTAAGAGATAAATAACCATAATTCACCAAAACAAAATGCCTTCTACTTGTGATACAAAATTTAATAAAGGTATTGGAACATATTTTATGTACCTCAGTTATAATGTATATACTATACATGGTATCTAAAAGACTTAGAGATATTTTACATAATCTATAATAAATTAGATCCAGCTTAATAACACCATCTGGATATGAACAGACTTCTGGCCAAGATGGAGATATAGGTAGACACACTGTACCTCCTCACACAACCAAAAGAAGGACAACAACAATTTAAAAACAAAAAACAACCAGAAGTGACAGAAAATCAAACTGTATGGAAGTCCAACAACCAAGCCCTTATTATATGAAATGTTAAAGGGACTTATCTAAGAAAAAGAAGATCAAAACTATGAACAGCAAAATGATAACAAACTCACAAATATCAACAAGTGAACCTAAAAACAAAAACAAATGAAGCAAACAACTAGAACAGGAACAGAATCACAGAAATGGAGAATCACAGAAATGGAGAATCACAGAAAAGGGTTATCAGCAGGGAGGGGAAGAGGGGAGAATGGAGGGAAACGTACAGGGAATAAGCAGCATAAATTGTAGGTACAAAATAGGCAGGGGAAGGTTAAGAATAGTACAAGAAATGGAGAAGCCAAATAACTTATATGTATGACCCATGGACATGAACTAAGTGGGGAGGGGAAGGCTGGTGGGAGGAGGGATGCAGGGCAGTGGGACAACTGTAATAGCATAATCAATAAAATATACTTAAAAAATAAAATAAAACAACAAAAGAAAAAAACATGCTGGAATTTAGACTAATTATAGTACATTATGTCAAAAGGCTGGGAGGCCCTGGCCAGTATGGCTGTGTATCGTCCCACAAACCAAAAAGGTTGTGGGATCGATTCCCTGCCAGGGCACAAGCCTGGGTTGCAGGTTCAGTCCCCAGTTGAGTGCATGCAGGAGGCAACCTAGATCAATGTTTCCCTATCACACTGACGTTTCTCTCCCTCTCTTTCTCCCTCCCTTCCCCTCTCTCTAGAATCAATTTTTTTTAAGAAAAGAAAAAAATGCTGGGAGGAGCTTTTATCAAATCAGTGCAAAATGCAGTTATTTTCTTATATTCTCTCTTAGCATTTCCATTATTGCAATAGGCAAACAGAAAGAATAAGATATTATCATTTTGATTAAAGGGATGCCTATGCTATCCTATGACAGCTGGTCTTGAAGATTAAGCCACTCTTGGACTGTAATTGGATAATGGTGGCTTTGTTGATTTGAAGTAGAAGGCTAATCTAGGCAGTATACAGCGATGACAAAACTGTAAGATTGCTGGCATAGTAACAGGAAAAAAGAACAAAATGTACTGAGAGACTAGAACAGTCTTCTTGCTTATGTCTAACATCAGTGGCAGGTATCATTTATTGTACATGGGTTTGCAAGTATGTTTACATTTATTTTATTTTTTAAAGATTTTCTTCATTCATTTTTAGAGACGGGGAGGGAGGGAAGGAGACAGAGAGAGAAACATCAATGTGTGGTGGTCTCTCACGTGTCCCCTACTAGGGACCTGGCCTGCAACCCAGGCATGTGCCCTGACTGGGAATCAAATCGGTGACCCTTTCGTTTGCAGGCCTGCACTCAATCCACTACACCAGCCAGGGCTGTTTATGTTTATTTTAATATAAATGTTATATATTTGCAAGTATAAAAACTTTACTGTAGATATTGAATGAATATAGGATAATGTGCATGTTGTGTGTGAGGGTAATTTCAAACAGGTATCATTGTTCTGAGATGTAACCTTTGTGCTGTGTCAACATATCCTGAATAGAAATATATTACACTTTTTCAGTATTATGTGGCCATATCATTGTGAGCATGCTTTATAAAATGTACCCATGAGTAGGTTCATTATCTTTAATGAAAAGCAAGCATTGCTATAATAATAATTCATAATCCTATTACTGAAATGGAAATAAGTCATATGGTACCTGTTAGAAGATGAAAAAGGAAAAAGCAAAAAGGATTTCCATCAAACAATGCCACGTCAAATACACAGGTTTTTCCAACATGGGTAGGGCATTTCTCATTAAAATTTTTTAAAGTCTAATGGCCAAAGTTTAAAAGATAATTTTAGATTAATATTCTCTAAAAATGGACATAAAAATTATCCCAAATAGGCCTCTACAAAACATAGGACAGAATAGAGTCCACCATGGACCTCTGAACAACTTCTTGATTCATCTAGAGTAAAAGTAGTCTCTGCCAATATGATCCACCTTCTCCAGGAACTGCCTTTAAGTAAAAAACTACTGTGAAATTTGACAGCATTTGCTAAAATTTTAACTGTTTATAACCTTTGAGTATAGCTTTTCAAATTCTAGGAAATCATTCTCAGAATCCCATGAGAGCACAAAGATAAAGGCAATGGATATTTATTTCAGTATAGTTTGTGCTGTTTTGCAGCAACTAAAAATTGGTAGCAATTTAAATGCTCATCGATAGGGGCTTCCAGTCAAGATGGCGATATAGGCATACATAGCTCACCTCTTCACACAACCACATCAAAATTACAACTAAAATATAGAACAACAATCACTCAGGAACGTCAGAAATTTAGTTGAATGGAAGTCTGACAACTATGGACTTGAAGAAACCACATTCATCCAGACTGGTAGGAGGGGCACAGACGTAGAATGGGCTGGCCCCACACCCATGTGGATAAAAATTCAGGGGTAGTATCTTGGGAACGAGGAGTCCCAGACCCATACTAGGCCCCCAGCCCAGGATTCCAGTGCCAGGAAGATAAGTCCCCACAACTTCTGGCTGTGAAAACCAGTGGGGATTGAGTCCATGGAGGAGGATGCTGGAACCCTAAGCAGTTCCTCTTGGGGGAACCCACACATGAACTCACCTACTGAGACTCACTTCCTCTGAGCTCCCACACCACATTGGCATCTTGAAGGACACCAGTGGTATACAGGGAGTGACTGAGTGGCATCAAGGTGAGCAGAGGCCATTGTGCCTTTGCTAAGCCCTTTCCACACAGAGCCAATAGGCTGGTTCCATATCTGAGACTCATCAACCTGGTTAACATTGTGTGAACTGCCTTGGAGATCCACAGAGGTTCTACCCTACCCAACTTACAGGTCCACCCAAGCTGCCTTTCCATAAGAATGGCTGGTCTTGGCTCCTAAATTCTATGCAACAAGCAACAAATGGCTTCAGTGAGCCCCAGTGAGGATAGTATAAACAGCCTCTGGGACAACTTCAAGATGTCCAACATTCACATCATAGGGTACCAGCAGGAGAAAAAAAGAACCAGAAATTGGAAATCTATCTGAAAATAAACAGTGAAAGAAAACTTCCCTAATTTGGTGAAGGAAATAGACATGCAAATCTAGGAAGGACAGAGAGTCCCAATTATAACAGATGCAAAGAGACCTACTCCAAGACACATTATTATTAAAAGGCCAGCCCTGGCTGGTGTAGCTCAGTGGATTGAGTGCCAGACTGAAAATCAAAGGGTTGCCAGTTCAATTCTCACTTGAGGGCACATGCCTGGGTTGCGGACCAGGTCCCCAGTACAGGGCATGCAAGAGGCATACATTGATTTCTCTCTTTCTCTTTCTCCCTCCCTTCCTCTCCCTAAAAATAAATAAAATATTTTTAAATAAATAAATAAAAGGTCAAAGGTTAAAGATAAAGAGAGACTCTTAAAAGAGAAAAGAAGTTAGTTACCAGAAGGTTGCCAGATAGGAGAGGGGAGGGGTGAAAATGGAGGGAGATTAAGAACTACAAATAGGTAGTTACAGAATAGCCATGGGGATATAAAGTACAGTATAGGAAATGGAGCAGCCAAAGAACTTAAACCCATGATCCATGGACATGAACAATGGTGGGGGGATTGCCTGAGGGAGTGGAGGGTGCTGGGTAGAGGGGGGTAAGGAGGAAAAAATCAGGACAATAGTACTAGCATAATCAATAAAATATAATTTAAACATGCTCATCAATAGGGAGGTATTTAAATAAATCATGGTAATTGCACACAACAAAATGGTTGATATATATATTTAAATGACACAGATTCACAGGTACCACCACATAAAGATGTGCATGACATATTAAGCAAAGAAGTACCCTGTAAAATGCTATAGAATTCCCTTTTCATTGTTAGTACCTCTGTGTCAGGGAGAAAAATCAGAAGAATAAGCTGTAAATACATTGCTGATCTATTGACCATGGAGATTATGGAAGACTTTCACTCTTCAGTTCATGTATTTCTATAGCATTTGAATCTTGTATAATGTACATATATTAATTTTATAATAAGAAAATAATTTTAATTTAGACTGATTGACTGATGAGACTGGTATATTGCATACACACAAACACACATACATACATAAACTCCTTTGAGTATTTTGACTGACATAGGCCAAACTTATCAAAAATATATGTATATTCTTTTGAATTAGTGTTCCAGGAATCTTAGGGTATAATCTCAACAGTGGAATTGCTGGATCAAAAGACAATTCCATTTTTAGTTTTCTGAGGAAATTCCATACTGTTTTCCATAGTGGCTGCACCAGTCTGCATTCCCACCAACAATGGACTAGGGTTCCCTTTTCTCCACATCCTCACCAGCACTTGTTGTTTGTTGATTTGTTTATGATGGCTATTCTGACTGGTGTGAAGTGGTATCTCACTGTGGTTTTAATTTGCATCTCTCTGATGGCTAGTGATGCTGAGCATCCTTTCATATGTCTCTGGGCCCTCTGTATGTACTCCTTGGAGAAGTGTCTATTCAGGTCCTTTGCCCATTTTTTAATTGTATCGTTTGTCTTCCTGGAGTGAACTCGACAAACAATGAGTGAGTTCTTTATATATTTAGGAGATCAAAACTCTGTCAAGATATCATTGACAAATATATTTTCCCATACCTATGCATACCAATGTTCATAGCAGCACAATTTACAATAGCCAAGTGTTGAAAGTAACCTAAATGTTCATCAGTAAATGAGTGGATCAAAAATCTATGGTACATTTATACAATGCAATACTATGCAGCAGAAAGAAGGCACTCCTACCCTTTGCAACAGCATGAATGGAACTGAAGAGCATTATGCTAAGTGAAATAAGCCAGGTGGTAAAAGACAAATACCATACGATCTCACCTTTAAGTGGAACCTAATCAACCAAACAAACAAGCAACAAAATAGTACCAGAGACATTGAAATAAAGAACAAACTGACAATAAGTAGAGGGGGGGAGACAATAGGGGAAAGAGGGAAAGTGTTGTCAAGGAACATATATAAAGGACCCATGGACAAATCAAAGGGGGGAAGGATGAAGGGTGAGGGTTGGAGTGGGGGGAAATGGTGTTGAGAAAGTAGAGACAACTGTATTTGAACAACAATAAAAAATGGTTAGAAAATATATATGTAGAAACAGACTAGCCTATACAAGTTTTTTTTCCTTTAACATGGTGTTATGAGCTAGATTGTATCCTGTCAAAATTCATATTTTGAAGCCCTAACCCCCAATACTTCAGAATGTGATTGTATTTGGAGATAAGGTCTTTAAAGAGCTAACAGAGTTAAAATGAGGTCAATAGGGTAGGCCATAATCCAATATGACTGGTGTGTTTATAAGTAGAGATTAGGGCACAGACACACAGACAGCACCAACCATATGATAGGACACAGAAAGAAGACGGGCATCTCCAAACCAAAGAGTTGGCTCAGAGGAAACCAACCCTGCTGACATCTTGATCATTGACTTGTAGCCTTCAAATTTGCAAGAAAAAAATTTTGTTGTTTAAAATGCCACCCAGTCATGGTATTTTGTTATGGCAGCCCTAACTGACTAAATATAGATGGTAAACTGATAAAGGAAATTATAAAAACTATAGATCTACATTTTAAAACTTTGTAACAATATGGTTGATGCTTGAAAACTATGCCAAGTGAAAGAAGTCAGTCACAGAAGACCATACATTGTGTAATTCCATTTATATGAAATGTTCAAAATAGGGCAATCTATAACAGACAGAAAGAGATTAGTGGTTGGCTACTTGAGGGACTTGGAGGAAAATTAGGAATGACTGCTAATGGCTACAGGGTTTCTTCTGAGGGTGTAGAATGTATCCTAAAAATTGATTGTGGCCCTGGCTGGGTGGCTTAGTTGGTTAGAGCATCATCCTGATATGCCAAGGTTGTGGGTTTGATCCCCAGTCAGGGCATATACAAGAATCAACCAGTGAATGCATAAATAAGTTGAATAATAAATTGATGATCTCTCTCTCTCTCCCTCTCTCTCCCCCGCCCTTGCTCCCTTCTTCTATGTAAAATCAATTTTAAAACATTTATTAAAAATTGACTGTGGTACTGACTATACATCTCTGAATATACTAAAACCATTAAAGTATATACTTTAAATGGGTAAACTGTATATTTGTGAATTATATCTCATAAAAACTGTTTTTTAAAAACTCATTTTACAGAAATAAAGAAGGAAATCACAAAATTAAACAAAGGAAATTAAACAGAGATAGATGAAATCAAAAGAATTATTAGACAGTAATTTAATCAACTACACAACTAAATTTGAAAATCTGGATGAAATGGGTTATTTCCTAGGAAAATGTAAATCACCAAAATTAACCCAAGAATATGAAAATAAACCAAAAATTCTCTATTATAGAAATTGGAAATGCTGTCAAAGAGTACCCCCCATGATGTATGAGGCCCAGAAATTTCAGATAATTTCTACCAAGTCTTAAAGTACTGAGTAACTCCAATGTATTTCACCTGTTTCATATCAGAGAAAAATTCAAATTATCTTTTTAAAATTTCTAACAAATCAGTAGTTCAATCTCACTTATGAATATCAATGCAAAAATCCTACACAAAATATAAACAAATAGAATTGAACAGCCTATTGAAAGAATAACACAAGAATGATCAAATAGGTTTATTTCTGGAAGGAAATTTTTTAACATTAGAAATCCATTAAAATAATTCACTATATTAACAGATCAAGGGAGCAAAGTAATATGATTTTCACAGTTACTAAAAAGGTATTTGACAAAATTCCACATCCATTGCTGATTTAAAATACTCTTAATAAAGTAGGCATAGATGTATACTTGCTTCACATTATGGCATTTAAAACAGTTTGATACATAAAGAGGCAGACAGACATAGCAACGGAACAGAATGCAGTCCAGAAATAGAGCCAAATATATACAGGACTTCTGTATAGGAATAAAAGTCACATTTCAAATCAGTGGAGGAAATGGTTGCATTCAACAAATGGTGTAGTGACAACTGGCTAGACATACACTCGATACCTACCACATTCCTTGCACCAAAATAAATTCCAGATGGGATTAGTTTTTAAGAATCTAAAACAAATTAGAAAAAAATCATTTGGATGTTTCTGACCGTGGGATAAGAAAGGTCCATTTTAAAAAGACACAAAATAAATAGCGATAAGGAAAAATTGTTATATTTGACTGCATTAAAATAAAAATTTTCTGCCAGGAAAAATGCTCCTTACCTCAGAATAATTCTGGATGGATCAGAGACTTAACCCTTTTTTTCTTTTTTTTTATTGTTATTCAAATATAGTTGTCTCCATTTTCTGTCCATAACTCCCCCCC
>PVJI01012634.1:0-50894 GCA_004026765.1 Micronycteris hirsuta | reverse complement strand
AATAGGAATTTGGCAAAGGTGTATCTTAAAAAATTCTGGCTTGCTGATCTCTGAATATTGCTTTAACCTGGTCGTGTCTGCCACCGGATCTGAATCAACATCCTGATGCCTTGCTATGAGTAATCCTACCTGTTCTGCTTAATCCCATGAATAATCAATCCAATGTAAATGTGTCTTAATGCCTCTAATAAAACCCCCGGCTGGGCAACCCACGAGGTCTTTCTCCCCAAGATGGGCGATGGTGGAGGAGACCCGTGGCCGCCGGATTTCTTCCCCCCGCGTGTCTCAGTGTGAGATGTATACACGCATTGGTTACGGTCACCCTGGGTTTCGGCTGGGACGAATCCCCCACGACAGTCATGAGAGAAGGTAAGCACGTTTACCTACTCTATTATTTTTGTTTTCTTTCATGGCTTTAAATATTTTGTCCCACTACCTTCTGGTGTTGATGGTTTCTGGTGTGAAATCAGTGGTTAATTTCATTGATGACCCCTCATATGTAATGAGTCACTTCTTTTTCTTTCCTCACTTGAGGATATATTCATTGATTTGAGAAAGAGAGACAGAGACAAACATTGACATCTATATGAGAGAGAAATACTGATTTGTTGCCTCCCATACGTGCCTTGACCAGGGACTGAACCTGAAACCTAGGCATGTGCCCTGATAGGGAATCAAACCCACAACTTTTTGGTGCATGGATGATGCTACAACCAATGGAGCAATCTCATCAGGGCGTGAGTCACTTTACTGTTACTTTCAAAATCCTTTCTTTGTCTTTGGGCTTTGATAGTTTGACTATAACATGTTTCAGCATGATCTCTTTGAATGTATCCTTCTTGGAGTGGATTGAATCTCTTGAATATGCAGACTTATGCCTTTCATTATATTTGGGAAGTTTTGAGCCATTGTTTCTTTAAATATTTCTCCTGCCCCTTTCTCTCTCTCGTCTCCTTCTGGGAGTCCTATGTTGGTATGCTTCATGGTGTCTCACAAATCCCTCAGGCTCATTTGCCTTGATTCTTATTTTCTTCCTGCTCCTCAGGCTAAATAATTTTTCTTCACCTAATCTAATCTTCTGTTGAATCCTTCAGGGGAATTTTTCATTTCAATTATTGTATTTTTCAGCTCTTGAATTTGTTTGGTTCCTTCTATAGTTTCTATCTCTTTATTGGGTTTCTCATTGTGTTTATATATCATTTCCATGATTTTCTTTAGTTCTTTGTTCATAGTTTCCTTTAGCTTATTGAGCACATGCAATATGGTTTATTTAACATCTTTGATTAGTAATTTCAATGTCTGGGCTTCCTCAGGAATGGCATCTATTAAATTCTTTTTCTCAAGGAATAGGTCATACTTTTCTGTTTCATTGTATATTTTGTATTTTTTTGTTGTTAATTGGACATCCTGAGTATTATAATTAATAACTCCAAGAGTATGATTCTCCCACTTCTCAGAGATTGCTGACTTTTGTTTGTTGATGGCTGGAGCCATCAGATTGTGACTGCTTTTGGTAAGTGTGTATTCCTTATTATGTATGGTCACTGAAGTTTATGTTCCCCTATTTCTATCTATCCAGCTTCAAATGGGAAGGAGGGAGGTCCTGTCTCTTAAATATTTCCAATGCTGCTGCTGCTGAGAGGGCCAAAACCAAGGCAAGTGTCTGTGTTGATCCCTCAGGGCACCTCTATACTAATCAAAACACATAGTCTCAAATTTTTGGAGTACAGTGTCCCCATTGTCAGCCATGGCTGCAGCCAGCCACTTCAAGACTGTGGGCTGTGATCCCCACGGCCGTGGCAGAGTTGATGGAGGATGGGAGTTGGTTCATGCATACCATTCATGAAAGACCAGCAGCCACTCTCTTCATCAAGCACTCCCAAGGTTGTTATGAATGTCTGCTCCAGTTCCAGAATTTCAAAATAATAGATTTCAATCACTCTTTTTAGCTCAGTGGTTGATTCTGTGGAAGGACTGAATCCTAGAGTTTCCTAATTTGCCCTTTTGTGTGACATCCTTCCAACTTCAATCTTTTGCAATTGTCCCAGAACAATTTATTGAAGAGACTATTCTTTCCCCATTAAATGGCCTTAGCACTGTTGTTGAAAAACAATTTACTATAGATGTATTGGTTTATTTCTGAACTCAATCTATTCTGCTGATCTATATATCTATCAACATTATATTCTTTATTATAGCAGCTTAATGATTAAGTTTTAATACCTGTGGTGCAAGTCCTTCTAAACAATTTTCTTGGCTATTGTCAGTCATTTTTTTCTTCTTGACTTCCTAGTCATATTTTAAACAGTTTTTTCCCCTATCATGAGAAACAGTTTGGGGTAGGGGCTCTGCCCACAGAGCACCCCTGTCTGCCACAAATGAGAATAAGTCTGCCAAGACATGATCTGCTTGGGGAGGAAAGTTGGCCAATCTCTCAAAGGAGAAGGGCCTTGAGCCTGTTCCTCAATGGGCTTTTATTGGGTCCAATTTGCACAGAAATACAGGTAAAGTTCATCAATCATTGTCAGGAAGCAATGATCAAACGAGATAATGATCAAAGAACTATGAGGGCTTATTCTAAGTCATGGTCAGTTGGCTAAGAGGCCATAAGACTTTGGAAAACAAACTCATTTTATGCTTGGACCCTTATCAGAAAATTGAGGACATTCTTAGCCAAGAAGTTTTCACAGGATTTTATGCATTCTTTCTTAGGCCTGATCACCCCAAGGGAACTTCCTGTTCCTGCCCAGGGCTGTACCACCTGCCAGCATTGTTTTAGACTTAAGTCAGGCCAGGGAAGTAAGGCAGCCAAGAGATTAGGAGACTTCTGACAGACAGAATGAGGACTCAGGCTATGTCAAAGCCGAGGGGTGAGGGTCCATCACTCCCTTTTTCTATAGTCCCCCAAGTCCTTCCCTAAGGGCCCCTTCGAGACAATGCCTGTCTTAGGTTGTCCCTCCCTTGAGGAATCTTACCTGTCATTGGCTAACCAGTCATCTGCCTTGGGCCAAGCAGGGTGAAGTAAAGGAGGCAGAGTCAGTGCCCCTGCCAGGAAGATAAGCTTTGTCTCCTTAGTGGCTTTGGTCTCAAGGTCTTTTTACTCAGCCTTAGCCATGGGGTGGGGGGGTGGGGTTACAGCTTCTGAAACCAGGCAGGGCGGTTTCTAACAAAACAGTGTAGATTACTTCCCAAAGACCTTCCCTTTTGTCCTTGCATTCCACTACTATCAAAGCTGTGAAGCTAAACTATTAACCTTTCTATATTTCTACATAGCACAAGATAGCCATGTGACCAGTTCTGACCCATAACATATAATAAGTCACTGAGTGGCACTTCTGGGAAAAACTTTTAAGTGAACATACTGGTCTATCAGACCCCTTTAGCCTTTTACAATTCTTCCTGCCTGTAATGCAGATACAACAGATCCTTGATAATGCCAATGAGCTAACATTAGATGTTCACATTAGCATGAGAACTAGGCCTGCACTCCCTTCTTACAGGTGGTTGCTGCTATTTATCCCCTTTTTATATTTTGTTAATGTTCTTTGCTGCTAATTCTAATATCTCTGGCAAGTTCTGGGTAAATTTCAGTTGATTATTATGAACTGCCTTACTGTGGTGGTTGTTTTTCTGCCTCATTCCATGCTTGGTAATATTTTATTGGATGCCAGACATTGATTTTTACATTGTTGGGTGCTGGATATTTTTGACATTTGTTCTGAAGTGCAAACAGTCTGATGCTAACAGATCTTATTTATATGTTAGGCAGGTCCAGAGCAATATTGAATCTAGAGCTAATTATTTCTTACTACTGGCAAGAGCTTCCTAAGTATTCTACTCAGTGCTCCATGAAGTGTGAGGTTTAACAATCTGGCTGGCAAAAATAGGTACTAATTCCAGTCTTTAGGGAGTGCCTGTCACTGTTCCCTTTCTCTAATATTTTTAAATCTTTTTTTCCCCCAGCTGCATGGAGTTTCCTCACACACATGCACCAATCGCCGATCAGTGCTCTGTAGATCTCTGGGATTCTCTCTCAGTGCAGTTCTCTTCTCTTCAGTACTCTGTCTTAGGACTCTGGTCGCCTCAGTCTTCCCCAGACTTCCATCTCCTCAATTCAGCATATTCCACATTCCACCTCAGTTCCCCGTCCCTGCACCTTGACCTGAACACTCAGAACAGTAAGCTAGGGCAACTATAGAACTCACCTTACTGGTTTCTCATCTCTCAGGGATCATGTCTCTATTGCATGATGTTCAGTGTCTTGAAAACCATTGTTCATGTATTTTGTCTGTTTTTATTGTCTCAGTTATCAGGGTAAATCTAATCCGTGTTACTCCATCTTGGCCACAATTGTATATGGTAATATTTACAACATAACTGGACTAATGCAGAATTATGATCTTTTCATCTGGCCCATGAAGTGAATTGATGGAATCCTGGTGCCGGTGTACAAAATTTCTCTATTTTTGTGGGACATCTTAGCCAAAAGACCTTGCACACATGGGCATTGCCAGCTCTGTATGCTATTATCAGGTTTTGTTAGGTTTTCCTGTCACTTAGAGCTGATTACTCTTTGACACTGTGTAGAAATGGCTGCTAGCCAAAACTGGGTCCAAAATTTCCCTCTTTAGTGAGAGAAGACTCATACATACTCATTATTTTTAGAAACATTCATTAAATGTACATGTACCTCCCAATCTAGGGACATGTATCTTCTCAATCACTTCTTTATGTTAAACTTTACCATCTTTCAGCAGGATTGTATACTTTTCTTCACGTAAGTTCTATTCTTCTCCAGTCAATTTTTATTTTTTTATTTAATCTTTATTATATTTTTCCACTACCATGTAGTCACCTTATACCCCCTACCCCCAGCAATCACCACACTGTTGTCCATGTCTATGAGTCCTTTTTCTTTTTTGCTCAATCCCTCTACCCTGTAACCTCCCAACCCCAGACAAATTTTTGTTTTTTATTTTGAACTTTTTGTTCTAGCACCAAGAGAAGCTATTGGTTTTGGACCTGGCTGGTGTGGCTCATTGGATTGAGTGGCAGCCTGCGAACCAAGGGGTCACCAAGTGATTCCCAGTCAGGACACATGCTTGGGATAAAGGCTAGGTCCCCAGTAGGGGGCGTGCTAGAGGCAACTACACATTGATGTTTCTTTCCATCTCTTTCTCCTTGCATTCCTCTCTCTAAAAATACTAAATAAAATCTTTTTAAAAAAATAGAGAATCTATTGGTTTTGTACAGTTGTCCTAATATACAGAAATGTTTCAAATTGCCTTAATTCATTTAGGTTTCTTTTCTTACAAGAATCACTTGAATGTTCTAGATATACAACTTTTCTTCTGCATATAATTTTTACTTTTTCTTTTCCAATGTGTAGAGTTATTCTTTTTCTTGTCTTATTGCACTAGCTAAAACCTCCAAACACAACATTGGAAACAGTGGTGAGTTATTCCTGTTTTGTTCCCAATTTTAATAAAAATGGTTTTGGCATTTATCTACCATATGCCATATGCAATCTTTCTTTGTAATCATATAATTTGATCATCACGTTCAAACAGTTCCTTATGTTTTTTGTTTTTTTAAAACATTTTTATTTATTTTTAGAGCAAGGGGAAGGGAAGGAGAAAGAGGGAGAGAAATATCAATGTGTGGTTGCCTCTTGTGCACCCTCCACTGGGGGTCCAACTTGGCCAGCAACTTAGGTGTACACCCTGACTGGGAATCAAACCTGAGACCCTCTGATTCGCAGTCCGGTGCTCAACCCACTGAGCCACACCAGCCAGGGCCAGCTTCCTTATGTTTTTATTTGATTTAGAATTCATATAAGGAATGGATGTTAAATTTTAAAAAAAAGGTTTTTCAAGAACCTTTTTATATAATCACTTTTTAAAGTATATTTTATTGATTATTTATTACAGTTGTCCCATTTTTTTCTCTTTATTCTCTTCTGCCTTGCACTCCCCTCCCACTAGCATTCCCCCTCCAACCTTAGTTTATGTGTCCAAGGGTTGTACATATAAGTTCTTTGGCTTCTCCATTTCCTATACTATTCATAACTTTCCCCTGTCTATTTTGTACCTACCAATTGTGCTTCTTTTTAAAAAAATATTTTATTTCTTTTTAGAGAAGGGAAGGGAAGGAGAAAGAGAGGGAGAGAAACATCAATATAAGGTTGCCTGTCATGTGCCCTCTACTGGGCCTGGCCTGCAACCCGGGCATATGCCCTGACTGGGAATCCAATGGGAGAACCCTTGGTTCGCAGGCTGAGACTCAATCCACTGAGCCACATCAGCCAGGGCCCATTTATGCTTCTTATTCACTGTACCTTTTCTCCCATTCTCCTTCTTCCCCTTCCACCTCCTCCTACCCCTCTCCTCTGATAACCCTCCATGTGATCTCCATTTCTGTGATTCTGTTCCTGTTCTAGTAGTTTGCTTTGTTTGTTTGTTTTTTAGGTTCAGTTGTTGATAGTTGTGAGTTTGTTGTCATTTTACTGTTCATAACTTTTATCTTCATCTTTTTCTTACATAAGTCCCTATAACATTTCATATAATAAGGGCGTGGTGATGATGAACTCCTTTAACTTGACCGTATCTGGAACAACTTTATCTGCCCTTCTATTCTAAATGATAGCTTTGCTGGATAGAGTAATCTTGAGTATAGGTCCTTGCCTTTCATGACTTTGAATACTTCTTTCCAGCCCCTTCTTGCCTGCAAGGTTTCTTTCAAGGAATCATAGCCTTATGGAAACTCCTTTGTAGGTAACTGTCTCCTTTTCTCTTGCTGCTTTTCAGATTCTCTCCTTACCTTTCATCTTGGGTAATAGATTATGATGTGCCTTGGTGTGTGCTGCCTTGGGTCCAACTTCTTTGGGACTCTCTGAGCTTCCTGGACTTCCTGGAAGTCTATATCCTTTGCCAGGTTAGGGAAGTTCTCCATTGTTTTTTCAAATAAGTTTTCAATTTCTTGCTCTTCCTCTTCTCCTTCTGGTACCTGTATATGATTCATAAATTGGAACATTTAAAGTTGTCCTGGAGATTACTAAGCCTTTCTTCATTTTTTTTAATTCCTTTTTCTTCATTCTGTTCTGGTTGAATGTTTATTTCTTCCTTCTTTCCCAAATCATTGATTTGAGTCCCGGTTTCCTTCCCGTCACTGTTGGTCCCCTGTATATTTTGCTTTATTTCACTCTGCATAGCCTTCACTTCTTCCTCTATTTTGTGATCATACTCAAATCATTTCTGTGAGCATCCTGATTACCAGTGTTTTGAACTATGCATCTTATAGGTTGGCTATCTCTTCATTGCTTAGTTCTATTTTTGGAGTTTTGATCTGTTCTTTCATTTGGGCCATATTTCTTTGTCTTGGTACATCTGTTATGTTGTAAGGGGCAAAGCCTTAGGTATTTGCCAGGGTTGGGGCTACTTATGTCACTGTCCTCCTTTTGGTTGTGTGAGGAGGAAAAATGTACCTACCTAAACCTCCATTTTGGCTGGAAGTCCTTTTTATATAATCATACATGTTGCACACCTGAGTCTCTGTTTCATTATCTGTAAAATGGGGAAAGTGATACAATTCTTCTGATAGAAAATCATGATTATTCAGTAATTCAAGAAAATAGCCCTGGCTGCTGTGGCTAATTGGATTGAGTGCCAACCTGCAAACCAAAGTGTTGCCGATTCGATTCCCAGTCAGGGCACATGCCTGGGTTGCTGGCCAGGTCAGGTTCCCAGTAGGGGGCATGTGAGAGGCAACCGCACATTGATGTTTCTCTCCCTCTCTTTCTTCCTCCCTTCCCCTCTGTCTTAAATAAATAAATAAATAAATAATCTTTTTTTAAAAAAGAAAATAAATCAGCTATGGATTGAATGTTTGTGCCCCCCCCCATTCATGTTTGTACCTAACCTCCAACACAATGGTATCATGCCTTTGGGAAGTGATTAGATCATGAGAGTGCAGCCTTCATAAGAGATTAATGCCCTTACAAAAGAGACCCCCAAAGGCCTTCCTTACCCCTTCTACCACGTGAGGACACAGCAATATGACAGCCATCTGTGAACTGGGAAGCAGGTTATCACTAGATACAAAATCTGCCAGCACCTTGATCTTGGACTTCCCAGCTTCCAATACTATGAGAAATAAATTTCTATTGTTTGTAAGCTACCAAACCTGTGGTATTCTGTTATAATAGCTTGAACAAACTAGGACAGAACAAAACAGGATATTATTTTACTACATATTCCATAATGGCATCTATACAATTAATTTTGTTTGATAGATGAGTCTGTACTGCTGACTATTGTTACATACCGCTTGACCATCCCTATTTTCCCTCCTGAGTCCCAGATCTGAGGTTCCTGCAGCCTCCTGGATAGACCCTGAAAGTTTCTCAGACTTTGCCTGGCTAGCGTGGCTCAGTGGATTGAGTGCCGGCCCGAGAACCAAAGGGTTGCTAGTTCAACTCCCAGTCAGGGCACACTTCTGGGTTGCAGGCCAGGTCCCTGGTAGGGGGCGTGCACAAGGCAACCACACATTGATGTTTCTCTCCTTCTCTTTCTCCCTCCCTTCTCCTCTAAAAATAAATAAATAAGTAAAATATTTTTAAAAAACTGTACCTGAAGCTTATCTTGACAAAACCCATATATTATCATTTCCATTTGGACTACTTGAAGTTTTTGCTAATTGCAACTAAAATAAAGATCTTAACCTCTCTAGAGTCCGCTCCTTAAGTTCAACACCATATTGGTGTTGACATCCAAAAATATTTAATGACTGGTACTAAATCTAAGCACTGAACAACCAGAACAGACTTTAGGCCATAGCAATGGGCCTGGGCCATGGAGGACCCTGCTGGACTGTAGAGAGGTTGGGGTACCCTGGGGAGACACTGAGTTGGCAGGCACACAGAGAGGCTGCTACTTACCAGCTGGCAGATAAGGATTTCAGTATTTTAATGACCTATGTGGCTGTGTGGTCTGAAGGAAAGTGAAAATTCAAGCAAAACAGAAAGGAAGGCTTGGGATGGGTAACAGGTTGCATTTCCAAGTTGGCCCAGGAAGTAAGGAATGAGGATGGGTGGGGCAGGTAGAGACTCAGGTTGGTGACTTCTTCACAGTTTCATCAGGTCCAGCCTTACTCTCTTCTGCCGCTTTATTGCTGGCCTTGGAGCCAGCACTAGATTTGGTCTCAGATGTGCTGCTGAAGTCTCTGGAAGAGGAGCTGTAAGAGTAGTAGGATTCTGAGGTGACGATGTTGTTGATCTTCCAGCGAACGAAGTTGCAGAGCTTCACCACAAGGGGCAGCAAGAGGCAGATGAGGATGTAGACGGTCACCACACTGAGAAACACACTGGCTGAAACCTGCAAACACCACACCACAGGTGTGGATGCGCAGCCTGGCAGAGCCTGTCCACCCCACGGGGCAGCTCCTCAGCAGCCACTCACCATGAAGATGAAGACGGCCCGCTTGGCACTGAGTGGAAGCCCATGGATATGCAGCAGGAAGACGAGCTGGTGGTCACAGTATGTGCTCCTGTCTACACCTCTGGTGGGGGGAAGGGGTCTATGACTGGGAAGGAGTCACGCACCCCAGAGCAAGCCCCTAACCCCACCTGGGCCACATACTTGGCTTACCTATTGCTCACCAACACCTTGAAGAAGAATTCAGGGGCCACGATGCTATGGGGAGCGATGTCATGGCATGGGGAGTTCTCCAGACACAGCCACCTGGGGGCCCACAGTCAGGCACTTGGGCAGCACACCTTGCCTGCCACGTGACAGGCCCTGATTTCTCCCCCCAGCCCCAAACTGGGTGAGCACCAAATGGGCACTATCTTATTCCTTCATCCCTGACTTACTCCTTCGTTCTTTCATCTAAGAAGACTTCTGAATGCCTACCAAGTGATAGGCCATTTGTTTACTCATTCATTTCCTCCTGCCTTTTCATGTCCATCTGTCAATTCCTCCGTTATTATGCATTCATCTAGATTATGGATTGGATACCTGTTATGTGCCAACTCCCTACTTACCCCTTGCTGCCTTCATTCCTTTATCCCACAAATGCAGCTTGAGTACCTACTAGTACAAAGTCACATCTTCATTCATTTACTCTTTCCTTTTTTAATTTATTCAACAAACATAGGTTGAATGCTGACTAAGTGTAAGTTGGTTACTTTGTTCATTCACTCGTTCTGTCTTTTGCTTCATGGCATCATTTCCTTCTTTGCAATGAATCAAAAATAGTAATTGAGCCTGGCTGGTGTAGCTCAGTGGATTGAGCGCGGGCTGGGAACCAGATGGTCCCGGTTCGATTCCCAGTCAGGGCACATGCCTGGGTTGCAGGCCAGGTCCCCAGTGAGGGCCATGTGAGAGGCAACCACACATTGCTGTTTCTCTCCCTCTCTTTCTCCCTCCCTTCCCCTCTGTCTAAAAATAAATAAATAAATAAATAAAATCTTAAAAAAAAAATAGTAATTGAGCCCCTATGTATTAACTTGTTCCTCCATTATTTTTATTCATCATTAAGACCTCCATTCAAATGTCAGTAATGCCTACCATGAATTCATTAATTTAATCATTGTCTCATTCCACAAATACTATGTTGAGTTTATTTAGAATCTGGACCTAAAGGGAGATAGACCCCAAATGAGGCAGAAACAGCACAAAGGGATCAGGGCTGGGATGGGGACACAGGCAGGGGGTTCAAGGCTGGAATGGGACAATAGGCAGAGGGGACAAGACTGGGATGGGATAGCACAGGAGGAGAGAAGCCAACTGTCCCAACTAGAATAGTCAGAAAAGTCCTCCTAGATGAAGAGGCATCTGAAATAAGGCCTGAAGAAAAAGTAGGAGGGACTGGCACTGCAGACAGAGGGTCCAGCTTATGTCAAGGTCAGCCCCGTTTGAGGAACACAAAGGTGGTCCACATGGCTTGGGGATCAAGTGGTGCCACAGAAGCAGGAGAAATGGACAGACCGGGCAGACAGATTGTGGACAGGTGGGTGATAAAGAGGCCAGCAGCCAGACTGTGCACTTACTCGATGCCCAAGCTCTGGTGGGACAGAACGCTGAAGGTTGCATCGAAGGTGGTCGTTGCGTTCCTGGTGGTCCAGATGAGGCTGTCAGTTCTGTGGAAGACCACTGTAAACTCAGTAGAGGACCCAGAACCTCAGTGAGGGCGGGGCCTCGGCTGCAGACTGATGCAGAAGGTGGCCAGCAGTGTGAGCAAGGGGGGCCTGGGTTGGAGACTTTGGTGAACAGGACGAGAGTTTGTGGGACCCTAGGAGCCTTGCTGTGGGTGGGGCCTGAGATACTGTGGTAGGCAGGGCTTGCAGCAAGTGGGAGGTCTGTGGCCGGGAAGCTGAAGGGATCTGTGGGGGAAGGAAGGTCTGATTACAGATGGGCCCCGCAGGGATTACTTGTCCAGGGGGCTGTTGTAGCGGTAAATCTCTTCCTCACTGTATTCCTCGATGGTGTCCAGGGTGGGCCCGCCGCCCACCACCTTCAGAACATAGCTGCCGGGAGCAGAGGTGTGCACCGACTGGTCTCAGTGTCCTGAGTCCTGCGTCATGTCTACCCCTCCTGCCCTCCTACCCCTTCCCATCAGCTGCTGGCTTGGCCATGCCTTTACCTGCCCTGAAAACTGCCAGAGTCTCCCGTCACCAAATCTTGGATCAAGAAGAAGGGGTAGAAGACTGTGGGGTGGAAAGAGGGCGAGGCCAAGAGGAGAAGAAATTAGCCTGGCCCAAGAAGCGGAGGCTGGTGAGGGGAGAAAAGAGAAAGGGGGGACCCAGGGGAAGAGCAGCGAGTGGATGGGGAGGTAAGTAGGCAGGGAGGAAAGGCAGGGAGGGCAAAGTGGTGGGGCAGAGGACAGTGAACAATGCAGAGGAGGGGACTGGACACGCACTGTCACGGAAGAGGAAGCAGGGCATCTCAGCGTCCATGTGAACGCAGTCGAAGTAGTGTTTGTTCTGTAAACGGTTGTACTCCAGCGTGTAGGTGATGTCAAAGGCCAGGCGTTTGCCGGGCGGGCAGCCGATAAGCACTGGCACCATCAGGTTACCCTGAGAGGAAGGAGAAAAGCCTCGCCTGGGAAGCAGGAAGGGGAGAACACCGCTCCTCCCACAGACACCATCACTCCCTCCCAGGCTCACCCTCGTCAGGGTGCGATCTGATCATTATTTTCCTTAAGTCAACACTTTAATAACTGCAATTACTTATGTAACTTTCACTGTGCACAAGGCACTGGTGTTCTAAGCACCACATGTTAAAATTCATTTGACTCTCCAAATTGGAAGAGTCATACCTTGTATGATAGAGACTATTAATATTTCCACTTTAGAGATGGCAAAGTGAGGCACAGAGAGGTCAAGCAACTTATTTATTATCCAAAGCCAGACAGCTGTTAAGTGGCAGGGCTGGGACACAAACTGGGCCAGGGAGCTTCCAGCTCTCTGCAGAAAAAGACATAAAAATCCAGCAACTCCTACACCTATGGAGCACCCAACTCCTAGTGAGACTTTATAGGGCTGGAGTTGGGCTTGAATTCTCAAACAATTGATCTAGGGGAGCATGGATTATATGAGGAAAGTGCAGCCAATATGGAAGATTAGGGGCCAGGGGTCAAGGAATCCATGACATTGTCTTCAGAATGTCAAAGGGACATGGGCATCCGGAAACCATGGTCTGGGCTTAATGGCGACCATGGAGAGGAGTTGGTAGCCATAGATTAAGCACTTCTCATGCCAGACCTGGTCAAAGATTACACCTATGAGCCACTCACTCACTGGGAGTATAATGGGCATCTCCAATTCAATGCATCCACAACCCATCTCAACTAATGGCACCTCATCCCTCTATGTTCAGGCTAAAAGCCTTGGCCTCATCCTGGAAACCTCCTTCTCTCACCCCCACATCCGGTCCAGTCGGGTCACCTATGTCTCTAGACTTCAAAATAGGGCCATTCTCTCCTCCACCCATCAACTCCTTTGCTTCACTCTTGCCTACGTAACCTTGCTGCCTACCTAACCCAGCCTAACCGCCCTGGTCTCCCCTGCCAGACATTGCCTATATGTCCCCCACATGCAACCAGAGGGACCTGGTGAGCACCCATCACTCCTCTGCTCAGAGCCCTCCCCATTGGGCCTCAGGTGATCTGCCCCCATCACCATGTTCACTTCATTTCTCACCACTTTCCTCCTTGCTCGCCCTGATCCAGCGACACTTGCCCATCCATGTTCCAGCCCTTTGTACCCTCTGTTCCCTCTCACGGGAATGACTTTTTAGCACATAACCACATAGCTCACTTATCCCCCTCCCTCAAGTCTTTGCTCAAGTGTTTCCTCCTTGGCCAGGCCTTCACTGAGCCATCCAATGGCACATGCTGACCTACCCCATGCCCCTCGCCTGCCTTTATCTCCCTGACACTCATCACCTCTTAACACACGATATCTTGTTTCTCTTGCTTATTGTCTGATTCCGTTGTGGGTTGAATTATGTATCCCAAAGGTATGTTGAAGTCCTAATCCCATGGTACGTGCCAATGTGACCTAATTTGGAATAGGGTCTTTACGGGTGTAATCAAGTTAAGATGAGGTCATACTGGATTGGGCTGGATCCTAATCCAATGACTGGTCTCCTTATAAGAAGAGGGAAATTTGGACACAGACACAGGGAGAAGGCCTTGCAAAGGTGAAGGCAGAGACTGAAGTGATGGGTCTACAAACCGAGAAATTTCAAGGATCCTGAGAACCTGCAGGGGGACTGACCCTGATTTTAGACTTCTGGCCTCTACAACTGGGAGAGAGTCAGTTTCTTAGTCTGTGGGGATTACGGCAGCCCTAGAAATGAACACACTCCACCCACGGAGCATCAGCTTCACAAGGACAGAACTCGTTTGGTTGGCTCAATGCTGTAACTCCAGCCCTTAAAACAAGGCTGGCAGGTGGCAGGCACTCAATAAACAGTGGTTGTTTTAATAAGCTTTGCGCACAGGGAATGAAGCCTGTTCCTGGTCTACCCCCTGACCCCAGCCCCCTCTCCCATGGACGTCCATTTTGGGGGCTGGTCTATGAAGAGACACTCCAAGCCTTTATTCACCTAACCAAATCTGACGGAGCACCTATTACATATAAATTCATTTCTTCCTTCCTTCATCCAAGATCTTTACATACGGAGAGCCCACTGTTTATCAATTAGTTCCCATTTCCATTTTCTCCAGGATGGGAGCTAGAGAGCAGCTCTAGGCCTTCCCAGTACACAGGCCTCCTGATCTGGACATGTGGGGGTAGGGAGAGGGAGGGACTAGAAAGCTGGCCGGCCGCAGCCTGGGAATACAAAGAAAGAAAAGCTCAGACTATCTTCAGCACCTCTGTTTCCCTGTGTTTTTTCTTAATCATTGCCTTTTTTAAAAACTTAATTTTTAGATGGATAACATGGTCATGTACGGATACATGGAGAATACACCCGTGTGCACGCACACACAGTGAGAAGTTTTGCTTCGCCTCCCCTCCTCCAGCTGCCCTGCCTCTCCTTCATCCTCAGAGCAGGGAACAACCCTGAATCCTTTTTTGTCCATTTCCCCAAAGTTTCTTCATGCAAATAAAAGCAAACATGAATATATGTTCTCAATGAATCTTTCTCATGCTAATGTTTTGCATACATTGATGTTTTTTCCCTGCTTTTTTCTCTTAAGAATAAAATACACTTTGGAGACCATTCCACATCAGTATATGGAGATCTATCTTTCTTCCTTCCTTTTCCTTCCTTCCTCCTCTCCTCCCCTCCCCACCTCCCTCATAGTCTTCCATTTCATGGATGCACCTTGATTTCTTTAACCACTTCCGTATGCATGAACATTTAGGTTGTTTTTGACCTTTTGCTGTAAGTGTGTTATAAATTTCCAGAAGGAATCTTCCAGGTCAAAATGGGGGGATTAACTTTGACCTTCTGGGATTATGATAAAGAGGAAAATAATTCATATTACTAAGAACAGCAAAAAAACACAGAGCCTGAGGTAAGCCACTCTACCCTGCACTTGACTCAGAGTATCTTATGTAATCCAAGGTGCTGTGATATTGTAATCCCCATGTTTACTGCCCTGGGTCATACTAGGCCAGGAGGGAGGAGCACCTCTGTCTGCCTGCTGATTAGTGGGCAGGGAAATGGGTGAGAAAAGGCCTCTGGGCTGGGCTCCTCCACTACCACTTATTAGCTCCCTGGGTTACTCTGAGCAAAGGTCTGCACCTCCTGAGCCTCGGTGTCTGCCTCTGTGCAAAAGGGATATTGCGTGTGCAAGCAAGTGAAGAACCAAGGATGCATAGGAGTGAACAAAGACCACGTGAGTGGGTAAATGAAGAACGACATGTGGAAAAAGTGCCGAGCTGACCCGCATGGTGCCTTTGTGCCAATAGGAAAAGGAAGCCCATGTCACAGATACTTTACTCCCCACTGCAGGAAAGTATCAGAAGAAACACACAAGTCTGGAGGCAATCTATATCACCGTAAAGGCAGCCCTTTCTGAAAACAGGAATGGAGGAAAGAAGGGAGTGAGTGGGTGGGGGTGCCAGGGGAGCACACAGAAACTACACCCAGACCCTGCCCTCCCAGCACAGGGCCCAGGGCCCCAAGGTCTAATACTTGCATGCGGGGCCCCTGGTTCGTGTTCTGGAAGCAGTGCCCAGCCGATCCCACAACCTGTGGATAGGAGCAGGTGACACGGGTGTGTTCCACTGGCCCAGTCTTTTCCCTCATCCTGCTTCCCTCCCCTCTCCAGCCAGGTTTGGACTGCACCTTGACCAGCATGGAAGTCTTCATGAGATTATGTCCACTAATGCCATGGTCAAAGCACACCTTTTTGTCACTGAGCGTAACCTGGGGGTGGGAGCAAAAATGAAGGAGTCAGCAGGCATAGCCAAGGGTCCAGGGATGGTTCAGGAAACCATGAGCTTCCGACAGGTCCACTGCCCAGGTAGATCTGCCCCTATACCTCCTCACCACCTGGTCTCACCCAGAAAAGCACTGAGTTTCGATTAATAAGGATGTCCTGTGTCACCACCACCTCAGTGCAGTCAGGGTCAGCCAGTACCACGCCTAGGTCCACCTGGCTCAGCAGCTGGAAGACATTGCCTGCCCAAAGCATTGGAGGGGTTAGGGGCAGACCTTGGGATGGTGCCCAGGTCCCGGCCCCCCGCCCCAGCCCCAGCCCACTCTACTCAGTCCCTGCCCACAGACCGAGCTCGGGCTTCGCCTTGAACGAGTGGCCCCGGGCGGTCATGAAGATGGAGAAGCGGTAGCTGTTGCCCTTATCCAGGAAGATGCGCTCCGGCAGCTGGTACTCAGCCTTGAGGTCATAGATCTTTTCGTAGTTGGTCATGTCAATGTGCACATTACCTGCACTTTGCCAGTTGCTCCCCAGATAGTAGTAGTAGTCCTGGGGCATGGGAGGCAGGGCAAAGTCAGCACCCCGACAAGGTGGGCAGGGGTGTCCAGGGTCGCCCCTCCCCCAACTCGAAACCCTCTCTATGCACCTTGTCCTGTTTCTTGTTCTTCCACCAGCGCCAGGTGGAGTCATGCACCGGGTCTGCGTAAGGCTGCAGAAACCACCAGCATCGTGAGGGTGCGGTGTGGGGGCGGTGGTGGGGGGGATGCATCACAGGCAGGCAACATTCCCAGACCCTTTCCCTGTCTCAGTCCCTGCCCCTAACCCAGAGCAAAAGATCACACCCTGGGGGGGTTCAATAATGGAACAACAGACTTCCGGCCAAGATGGAGGCATAGGTAGACACACTGTGCCTCCTCGCACAACCAAAAGAGGAAAAACAACAATTTAAAAAACAAAAACAGCCAGATCTGACAGAAAACTGAACTGAGTGGAAGTCTGACAACCAAGGAGTTAAAGAAGACACGTTCATCCAGACCGGTAAGCGGGGCGGAGCTGGGTAGAGAGCACTCGGCAAGACGCGGTTTGTGGAGTGGTACCAGCAACACTCCAGCTGCCCGGAGAGGCCCGTGGCAAGCGCGCCTGGCCAAAACGCGGCAGGTGCACTCGGTGAAACCGGGGCCGAGACTGGTGGACCGGGCAGTCCCTCATTCTTGCGCAGATAAACCGGGAGGAAAAGCTGGGGAGCGGAACAGACCACGCGGCCCACCAACGCATGGAAATAAAGCCTCAAACCACCAATCGAATACACCTGTGGGGGTTGAGGCGGCGGCGGTAGGAGGAACTCCCGGCCTCACAGGAGAGTTCCTTGGGGAGACCCACAGGGACTTGGAACTGTGCAGGCCCGCCCACCCACCCTGAAGCCAGCAAAGAAGGGCCCAACTTGCTTGTGGGTAGCTGGGGAAGTGCAGAGAGCAGAGCAAGTGCCATTGTTCTCTCAGGCCCCGCCCCACAGACAGCATCACAACACAACCACATGGGTTACCCCGCCCTGATGAACACCTAAGGCTCCGCCCCTTAAAGTAACAGGCGCACCGAGAAAAACAAAATGTCCCAAATGAAAGAACACATCAAAGCTCCAGAAAAAATACAGCTAAGTGATGAAGAGATAGCCAACCTATCAGATGCACAGTTCAAAACACTGGTAATCAGGATGCTCACAGGATTCGAAGAAAGATGGTCGCAATTAGTTGAACAAATGAAGGGTAATATAAAGGAAATGAGGGGAAATCTGCAGGGGACTAATAGGGATGAGAGGGAAACTGGGACTCAGATCAACAGAGTGGACCAGCAGAAAGAAAAAAACATCCAACTAGAAAAGAATGAAGAAACAAGAATTCAAAAAACTGAGGAGAGGCTTAGGAACCTCCAGGACATCTTTAAATGTCCCAACATCCAAGTCATAGGGGTGCCAGAAGGAGAAGAGGAAGACCAAGGGATTGAAAACTTACTTGAACAAATAATGAAGGAGAACTTCCCCAAGTTGGCGAAGGAAATAGATTTTCAGGAAGTCCAGGAAGCTCAGAGAGTTCTAAAGAAGTTGGATCCAAAGAGGAACACACCAAGACACATCATAATTACATTACCCAAGATTAAAAATAAGGAGAGAATCTTAGAAGCAACAAGAGAAAAGGAGACAGTTACCTACAAAGGAATTCCCATAAGACTGTCAGCTGATATCTCAAAAGAGACCTTGCAGGCAAGAAGGGGCTGGAGAGAAGTATTCCAAGTCATGAAAGGCAAGGACCTCCATCCAAGAATACTCTATCCAGCAAAGCTATCATTTAGAATGGAAGGGCAGATAAAGTGCTTCTCAGATAGGGTCAAGTTCAAGGAGTTCATCATCGCCCAGCCTTTATTTTATGGAATGTTAGAGGGATTTATATAAGGCATGGAGGGATATCAACAGGGGAGTGGGAGAGGGAGAGAGAAGGGAAAAGCACAGAGAATAAGTAGCATAAACAGTAGGTAGAGAACAGACAGAGAGAGGTTAAGAATAGTATAGGAAATGTAGAAACCAAAGAACTTATGTGTATGACCTATGGACAAAAACTAAAGGGTGGGGAATGGGGGGGTAGGGGTGGAGGGGAAGAAAGGGGGGAAAATGGGACAACTGTAATAGCATAATCAATAAAATAAATAAAAAAAAAAGATCAGCCCTGGCTGGTGTAGCTCAGTGGATTGAGCACGGGCTGGGAACCAAAGGGTCCCGGTTCAATTCCCAGTCAGGGCACATGCCTGGGTTGCAGGCCAGGTCCCCAGTGGGGGCTATGTGAGAGGCAACTATACATTAATGTTTCTTTCTCTCTCTCTTTCTCTCTCTCTCCCTTGCCCTCTCTCTAAAAATAAATAAATAAAGGACTTCCGGCAAGATGGCAGCATAGGTGAACGCGCCATGCCTCCTCACACAACCAAACAAGGAAAAAACCAGAAATTTACCCAACCAAAAACAGCCAGATCTGACAGAAAATCGAATTGAGAGGAAGTCCAACAACCAAGGAATTAAAGAAGATACATTCATCCAGTCTGGTGAGCCGGGAGGAGCAGGGCGGAGGGAGAGCGCTAGGCTACCCCGCCGCGAGCTGGTGAGCAGACAGCAAGACCATGGGGAGCTGGTGAGCAGATAGAAGGACCGAGGTTGGAGGGGCGGTTCCCGCGGGGCTGCAGCACACTGAGACGGGAGTGCCTGACCTAAGCTCAGCCAGCGCCTGGCTCATCCGGACCCAGTGGGGCCGAGACTGGTGGACCGGGCAGGTCCACATTCGCGGGCAGACGGACCGGGAGAGAAAGCAGGGCGCAACCCACCTGCACAGATTGAGAACACCTGTGGGGGTAGAGTCCGCGGTGGGAGGAACTACCAGCCTCACAGGAGAGTTCATTGGGAAGACCCACAGGGGATTGGAGCTGTGCAGCCCGTCTACCGACCCCGGAGAGACCCCCGGAGCCAGCGCAGAGGGGCTCGAATTGCTTGCAGGAGGCGGTGTGGGTGTGGAGAGCGGAGCAGGTGCCATTGCGCTCTCAGGTCCCGCCCCCACAGGCTACGTCACAGCACAACTACCATGAGTTTCCCTGCCCAGGTGAACCCCAAGGCTCCGCCCTCCTTACAGTAACAGGCACACCGAGGGGAAAAAAAATGGCCCAAAGAAAGGAACAGATCAAAGCTCCAGAACTAACTGACCAAGAGATAGCCAACTTATCAGATGCACAGTTTAAAACCCTAGTAATCAGGATGCTCACAGAATTCGACGAAAAATTATCGAAATTGCTTGAACAAATGAGGAGAGATCTGCAGGGAACCAATAGAGATGAGAAGGAAACTGGGACTCAGATCAACAGAGCGGACCAGCAGAAAGAAAAAAACATCCAACCAGAAAAGAATGAAGAAACAAGAATTCCAAAAACGGAGGAGGGGCTCAGAAACCTCCAGGACATCTGTAAACGTCCCAACATACGGATCATAGGACTGCCAGAAGGAGAAGAAGAAATCCAAGGAATTGAAAACTTATTTGAACACATAATGATGGAGAATTTCCCGAAGCTGGTGAAGGAAATAGACTTTCGGGAAGTACAGGAAGCTCAGAGAGTCCGAAAGAGGTTGGACTCAAAGAGGAACACACCAAGACACATCATAATTACATTACCCAAGATCAAAAATAAGGAAAGGATCCTAGAAGCAGCAGGAGGAAAGGAGACAGTTACCTACAAAGGAGTTCCCATAAGACTGTCAGCTGATTTCTCAAAAGAGACCTTACAGGCAAGAAGGGGCTGGAGAGAAGTATTCCAAGTCATGAAAGGCAAGGACCTACATCCAAGAATACTCTATCCAGCAAAGTTTTCATTTAGAATGGAAGGGCAGATACAGTGCTTCTCAGATAAGGTCAAGTTCAAGAAGTTCATCACCACTCAGACTTTATTGTATGAAATGTTAAAGGGAGTTATATAAGGTATGGAGGAACATCAACAGGGGAGCGGTAGGGGAAGAGGGTGGGAATGGGGCACAGAATAAGTAGCATAAATGGTAGGTAGACAACAGACAAGGGGAGGTTAAGAATAGTATAGGAAGTGCAGAAGCAGAAGGACTTATGTGTATGACCTATGGACAAAACTAAAGGGTGGGGAAAGCGGGGGTAAGGGGGTGGGGGGCAAGAAGGGGGGAAAGTGGGACAACTGTAACAGCATAATCAATCAAATATAGTTTTAAAAAATAAATAAATCAAAATCTTAAAAAAAAACCAAAAAATAGAATTAAAAAAAAAAAAAAGATCACACCCTGGCCTGGCCTGCTTTCAGTCCAATGGCCACACCTGCAAAGCTATCGCCCACAGCCCTGCTCACGCCCCCAGCCTCAGTCCCCACCCGGCCTCAGGATCTAGGCGGCCTGCTGTGTCCCCCCTCCCCAATGGTTCTCCCAGCCCCGCAGGCCTAGCCCTCTGTCTGTGCCTCCGCGGTCCGGTCTGAGACAAGCCCCAGCTTGGGACACGCGCAGACACCAGGCGCCCACCTTGTCGTACTTGGAGTGTAGCCAGAGCAGGTAGTAGAGAAGGCCCTGATAGACAGCCAGCGAGTTCTGGGTGTGGTAGCCTGTGGGCTCCAGGACCCGCGGCGGCTGCGCCTGGTAGCGCTCCTGGCGCGTGTAGATCTGCGGCTTGGGCAGGTCCCGCAGGCGCATCACCGTGAAGGGGCAGAAGTTGGTAAAGGAGAGCCTCAGGTGACTCCTGGGCGGCGATGCGGGTTGGCGGCTTACTTTCCCAGTCCTGTGCCCCAGGAGCTCCCCCAAATCTAATCCTGCCCTGCCCTTCCCCCTCAGCGCCAGCCCCTGGTAACCTTGGACACATTCCCCTAGACGTCCCCGGGACCCGCAGACCAGGCTTGGGCCTCATCCCAGCCTCTCCTCCCGCTTCCTAACCTCCTAACCGTCCCTCCGCCTCCCCTTTCCCCCACCCCCACTGCCTGGGCCCTTCCCTAGGTAACCAGGAGGATTATTATCAAAAGCAGTAAAATCTAATCAGGTAGTGTCCCTCCCTTTAATCCTCTGGTGGCTCCCCAGGACCCTCAATATGAACTGCAAGTGCCTCCCTATGACCATTGGCTGGCTGACCTTGCTTGTCCTACCACCACCACTATGCTTTCTCTCCGTTCTCAAACACCGGATCTCCGTCCCTCCTCAGTGCCTTTGCAGGAACGGCTCCCCCTGTCTGCAACACTTTTCTCTATCTTATCACCTGGCCGACGCTTCTTCACCCTTCAGGTCGTGGTCATGCACATCTTCCTCCTTGAAGCCCTCCTTGATGCTCCCTCTCCCCAAACTGGGTTAGGCCCCTCCTCTGAGTTTCCATAGGCTATGACCTCCTCCGTCATAGCCCTGAGGTCATCAGTTGGGGGTGGCTTGACCTCCCTCCCACCACCTCCAGAACAGGAGCTTTGCATGGGAAGTGCTTGGGGTTCTCTGACTACTGCTGTGCTTCATCCAGTATCTTCCCACCTTTCCCGAGGCAAGAGGTATCGCCCGTGGAGCTGCTGGTATATGAGGAGTTGCTCAACAGGCACAAGCCTCTTGACGAGCCGGCCCTTGTTTTTGTTTACGAGGTACACCAGCTGCAGTGGGAAGGCAGGGCCAGGTGAGCTGGCATAAGCCACCCTGTCACTCCCCCACTTCTCCCCACAGCCCCTGCCTGGCACCTGGTACAAACTGCTGTCTTCATAGAAGAGGGTGACCATGGTCTCATTGGGGGCGTAGAGAAAGGACTGGTGCATCACTTGTAGGCTGACATACATCTCCCAGCCATGGGACGGGAACAGCTTGTACATCCGATAGCTGCCCTCCAGGAGGTACCAGATCTGGGCGGGTAACAGCCAAGTGTGTGTGAGAGCCATGGGGGCCTCTGACCCCTCTCCTCCTCTGCAGAGTGTGATGGCCCCATTCCTTGAGGGGTGAGGCTTGGGAGTTCGCCTCCAGCGGGGCCAGGTGAGCTCACATCCCTCCTCTCTACTTCCCAGAACCCACCACTTCTGCTTCCAGCCCCCACTCGCCATGATCAATTTCTTCAGTGTTTCAGTCTGCTTGACTTTCTATTACTTGCAACTTAAGCATTCCTAATACATACACCCCTAATGGCTGGGGTCCCTAGGGCCAAGCTGTCTTTTTTCTCCGCACTCTTTGCGCCCTCCAGGGTCTCACTATCCCCTTGGCCTCAGTTTCCCGTCTCCACACTGATGCCCACCCCTCCCCCCAGCATATTTGACTCTAGATCTCACCACCTCCTGAGCCTCAGCCTGGAGGATCCCCTCCAGCCTCCAGGATGCCCCTCCCTCTGTGGCCTCCTCTGCAAGGCCCTTCCTGACACTCAAACACCCAGACCGGGTCAAGCCCGTTCTCTGAGCATTCACGGGCACTGATTTCCTTGCCGCAGACTGACTAGTCTCGACTGCCACCGTCTGGGAATGAATCTGCCCTCCCAACAGGCCTGTCACCCTGTGAGGGCCACTGTGTCCCCAGCACCGGGTCAGGCATCCAGGAAGTGCTCCTTATTTATGAAAGGAACAAGTGCATGACGAAACCAAAGTGGCCTCCCTGGAGAGCGGAGCAGAAAACTCTGAGCAAAGGTGCTTCTCTCTGCTGAGGGACACTTCGCCTCTTTGAGTTCCACAGTTCTCAGCTATAAATGCAGCTTCTGCTGCCCTTCTCCACAGTCCCCGAGGGGGTTCCTTGCCTTCACAGGGGAAGAAGGGAGACCTCCAGGGTTTGGGATGGGCAGAGATGAAGTGGGGAGAGGGGCAGGGAAGCCCACCTCCTCCGTCTCTGTGACAACAGCTATCTCCCCATGGAATGAGTTGACCAGGTACTTGATGGATAGTTCCTTGGGGAAGTCTGCCAGGTAGATGTAGTTTTCATTGTCATAGCTGCAGGGGTAGAGATGGAGGCTAAGGGTGCCCAGGCAAGGCCCCTGGAGGAAATCTGCTTCTCCTGGCTCTGAGCTGAACGTGACACAGGAGCTGTTTTTTCACTTCTCTATTAGCCTTGTGAGAACAGGCAAAGGAAGCCTGGGACTCTTGCTTCTTTCTGCCCCTGACTCCAACCCTCTGGGCGACCTGTCCATCTGTCAACAGGAGCATTTGCCAACCTGGCACTTTGCCAACAGCCCATGGCCTTGGCTCAGGGGCCCCTACTTTCCTGAGGGGTGAAAATGTCCTAACGTTCCCCAGACAGAGCTGTCTATTGCCCACATAGGTTGGGACCTCCCATCGGGTTCCCAAAGCTTCACCCCTCCTAGCCCTCATCACCCCAGCCTGTCCCCATCAGTCCTTATAACTTCTGGACCTGGGCAAACTGAAAATTCGGTGACTTCAGAAAGGGCCCCGCCTGGATGGGGCTGCGGGAGCTGAGCATGTGCGACCCCTACCTCTGCAGGAGGAAGTTGCCCCAGATGAACACCATGTTGTTAAATGGGTTATAGGACATGCCTGTGGGCACCATCGGGAAGCTGGTGTAAGACTCTGTCCCCAGGATCATCACGAAATCCAGACCTCGAGCTGGCCGAGGCAGAGGCAGAGTAGACACAGCAGTGAGGTGGGATCGCCTGGTCCCGTCCTGGCCCCCGCCCACCTTGGAGACCCGCTTCTGCCTGCCCCTCCTACCATCAGGAATGAATCTCGGGATGCTGTAGAGAACGTCCAGGTAATCAGTGACTACAGGTGAAGAGAACACAGCAAAATCTCCTGAGGTCCAAGGTCTCTAAAACTGGGCAAATCGCCAGCTTCCCAATCCCTCCCGAAAGCCCTCCAATGGCTTCCAATTTGGGCCTCTTGGCCCGTATTGTTTCTACATGTGAATTATGAAAAGGCACTACCTCTGAGAGGATACAGCCTGTGAGGGCTCAGGGCTCACCTCCTCTGGCCCCTGGGTGGGGGAGTGCGGTGCACAGCCTACACAACTGCACGTGGCAGCCCTGTTCTCAGTTCAGGCAACGTAAAAACCCAGTCTCCTGACTGCAAGCCACAGTCCCTTCCAGACCTGGCTTTTCCTCACTCTTTAATCTCCCTCCCTTCCCCTTCCCTGTTCCAGTCACAGGGACTTCCTCTCAGTTTCCCCCAGCACACCGCACCGGGCCTGTTCTCCTGCACTGCCCCTTCCCCAGGAGCGCCCCCCCACACCACCGCAGGGCCCCAGGTACCTAGGTTGAAGCTGACCACCACGAAGCCCTCCTCGGCAGCGCTGTTTTTAGTCTCCACCAGCAGCAGGAGATTCTTGTCGCCCTCAGTGTATACGGCCCAGGTTATAGAGCAGAGGGCAACTGGATGGGAGGCGGAGATCCACAGCAACCCCTGACCTGCCCCGCGCCTCCTTCCCCTCTGTGACTGCCACCCCTACCCCATCCTTGTAACCCTGCACCTCTCCTCAAGACACTGACTGTCCTTCCCCATGACTTCTCGCACCCTTCCCTGGTCTCCCGTACCCTCGATCCCCACAGTTGCCCACCTCGGACCCAGCTGGGAGATAGGTACCTTGTATTCTTTCACACACGGACTTCTGCTTGGGCAGCATCTCGAAGGACACACGGCCATCTGCAGAGAAGGGCAGGTCCATGCGCAGGCCCTTCCCATTCCCAGCCCAACAGGCACCCCGCAGCAGTGGAATGCCCGTGCCCCGCCCCTCCTTAGGCCTGTGGGTTCCCAGGGACAGGTCTCACGCTTTGGCCTTTCAGCCATTCACATCTGGCTTATCAGAATATGTCTTTCTCTCTCTGGTCACAGTATTTGGCTCAGATCAAGGAATGTGACCTAGAATCAGCCAATCAGAGTGCACCCTGGGATGCACCCCAGTGTTAATGGGGAAGAGGCTGCTCTCAGTATCCTGGGACGATTCGAACGGGTGAAAAATGACCCTCCGCTCCCGGGAGCATTCCGAAAGCTCCGAGGAGGAGCAGCTGCCTGAACATGAAGCTAGATCACAGGGCTCAGAATCACTAACCCTTTCCTAACACTCATGTCCCCAGCACTGTTTTAAGACCTTTACAGGTGCCAACTTATTAAATCTTTATATCAAACAACGAAACAGATACTAGTAGTATCATTAGCCCCATCCAGCTGATGAAAAAATGAGGTTGAAAAGAGAGGTTAAGTCACGTGTCCAAAACCACAGGCGGCTTGGCTGGGGTGTGTTGGACAGTCTCTCTCCACACCTGTGCCATAATCACTGTGCCACACTACCTTACCGAGAGAGACAGTCTTGATGACATACTCCGTGAGCCCCTGGATTCAGCTATGCCTGAGGTTGGCACCTTGTCTTTTCATTTATAAGTCCACAAATTCTTCATGCCTAAATGAATTTTGAATTGGGCTTCTGCCCGTTAAAATCAAACAAGTCATGCAAGATACATAACACACCCCAAGAACTATCTCTACAAATACCCAAACCTATCCCCACTCAGGCAACCTCCAGCCTGGTACACCTTCGGAAGGCACACGGCGGAGGGTGAGGGCCCAAGGTCAGAATTCTTGGAGGTGACAGGGAATAAAGGAGTCTCGTGGGCTGCCAGAGGCCCCACCCTTACCAGTGATGGTACCAAAGTGGACGTAACCTTGGTGCTTTCCAATTGTGAGGGCTATTATGTACTCGGAGCCGTTGCTGTGAAACTGCACGGGGCACAGCTTCTTGATGCACTCGTTGGGCAGTACACGCACCCAGTTCTCTGTAAAGCCAGCATGGGGCCTCAGGCCCAGGCGTTTGGACCTGGGCTCCCATCCACATTTCCCTTGGCCTTAGTGAGCCTATTATCATTCCCTCTCCCTGGAGCGGATGCTCAGTGTGGTGACCAAGGGACCCCTGGCACAGGGACCCAGTTGCCTTTAAGAAAATCCTCCTGGCTTACATTCTGTCCATGAGGTTCAGATTAGGCTTGATCCCACCCTTCCATTCCCCTGTCCAGAGTGATTGGTTCTGAACTGAGCACATGACCAAACAGGGCAGATCAGAGACAGTCCCAACATGCAATCATTAACAAAGAGATGCTCTTCCCTGGGGCCTCTGAGGATATAAAAGTCTGCAGTTGCTGGGTGAACAGGGAGTCACCACGGCCACCATAAGAGGGCCTAACAGCTACAGTGAGCCCCTAGATCCAACTATGCCTGAAACCAATTGTTCCTGGGTTTTTCAGCCATCTAAGCCAAAAAACAACCCCCTCTTTTTTTTTGGCCTGAGTCCGTTTTAATTTGATTCCTCCCACTGTCCAAGTGCCCTCAGTAAGGAAGGAAGAAAAATGAACTTTTAAGAACATATGTTAGCTAATGAAATATAGGTGAAATACAAGTTTCTGCGACTGTATAAGTCCAAGTAACCCTCTATCTAAATGACATCTTTCATTTGGATTGGGGGGAAAACCTAGAAGAACTAGGGGAGCTTTGATATCACTTAAATGCCGAAGCCGAATCAAAAGTCTTTCCTTTTCCTCTCTGATTAGTCTCCTTCGTGGCTTTGCCTCTCCAACAGCCCATCTCTCTCTCCATCTCACTCTCTCTCCCCCTCCACCCATTTTTCTCTCTGACCCTTATGCCTCTCCCCACCCTCACTCCCAATTGCTCTCTTAGTATGCCTCTCTCAGTAAGCCTTTCTCTGTCTTTCTGATACTCTAATGTCTGAGTGTGTGCATGAGTTTGTCTGTCTTTCTGCTCCTTCCCTTCACTCTCACCCCTCCCTCTTCCCTCAGCTGGTTCACAGTTCTTGGGAAGGTCTGGATGAAGGTCCTTTCCCAGCATTGAGAAGCCCTTCCACGATGGGCAGGGTGGTTCAGGGCCTTGGAAAGTCCCTCCAATACCCCTTCCCCACCCGAGGCAATTCCAGTCCCAGGTACCAGTAGATGGGTTCACTCAGACAACCCCTGGGGCTCCAACAGGCAGTCCCCTTGCCTGATGCCATGAACCCTCAGGCACGTGACCTGGCCACAACCCCCTCACCGCTGCCATGGTTGCTCTCGTGGAGTGTGATATAGGTGCCTGTAAAATAGTAGACAAGCTGGTTCTGCCGAATGAAGAGGGTGCTCTCTGTGGCAATGGCATCATAGATGGTTGCGGTGAAGCTGGCCTGGGGGCAGTAGAAGGAGCCTACCCAGCAGCTGTCGATGCTCAGCTGCAGAGGAGCAGAGCTGGTGGTGAGCAGGCAGCCTTGGCCTCAGCCCCCACATCCTGCCTTGGGGGGAGGCTTCCGCTCTGACAACTGCTCAGGATGGATATATGCAGCTGCCTCCAGGGTGCCCTCCCTACACATCCTGTAGTAGCACCTTAGTGGCCAAACTCCCTCAACATGAACCAGGAAAGCGGGATGCAGGCAGGAGCCTGGGGCTTTGTGTGTTCCCTAAATTTAAAAAGTGCCCAGCATATTCAATGGTGCTAAATAGTCCCTGTTCCCCAGGCTCCTGAGGGTTGGATCCAGAAGATCCCATGCTGGGCCCCGTCACTTTTTAATAATCCTATTCTACCGTGAACACAGCTGGGCTGTCGGGCTGACACGAGCTGAATTCACTGACTGATCGCTAACACTGGCAGTAACATCGACAGTGAGAAAGCACCACCAATGAATGCCTAAAAGACTGAATCTAAATTTACTCAAGCTTCTAGAGCTCACTACCAGTTAATTGGCAATATAGGGTGTAACAGACTAATTGTGTTCCTTTCCCTATATTTCTGTTGAAGCCCTAACCCCTCATTGTGACTATATTTGGAGATAGGACCTTTAAAGAGATAATTAAGGACCAACGAGGTCATGAGGGTGGGGCCCTAATCCTATAGACTGGTATTCTCAGAAGAAGAGGACGGTGCCCTGGCTGGTGTACCTTAATGGATTGAGCACCGGCCTGAGAACAAAACAGTTGCCGGTTCGATCCCCAGTCAGGGCACATGACTGGGTTACAGGCCAGGTCCCCAGTAGGGGACGCGGGGGAGGGGGAGGTAACCATACATTGATGTTTCCCTCCCTTTCCTCTCTCTAAAAATAAGTAAATAAATCTTTAAAAAAGAAAAAGAAGAAGAGGACATCAGAGATCTCTCTACTCATGCACACAGAGAAAAAGCCATGTGAGGACACAATAGAAGACACTTTCTGCAAGCCATGGAGAGAGGTCTCACCAGAAGCCGGCCCTGCTGACACCTTGATCTTGGACTTCCAGCCTCCAGAACTGTGAGAATATAAATTTCTATTGTTTAAGCCACCCAGTTTGGTACCTTATTATGGCAGCCTGAGCTGACAGGGCCAGGTGAACAATTGAATTGATTCCATGAAGAAGCAAGCAGCCAAATACTATAGGGCAAAAAGCCTGATTTCTTATTTTTTTTAATTAAAAAAAATTACTTTATTGGAGTTCGATTACAGTTGTCTGCATTCCCCCCCCATTCCCCCTACCCCCAGCCCATCCCACCTCCCTCCCTTGCTTCCACCCTCCCCCTTGGTTGTTTTTTTTTTTTAAATACTAGCATCTCCCACACATTTATTTATTTATTTTTAGAGAGAGGAGAAGGGAGGGAGACAGAGAGGGAGAGAAACAGCAATGTATGGTTGCCTCTCACACGGCCTTCACTGGGGACCTGGCCCACAACCCAGGCATGTGTCCTGACTGGGAATCGAACCAGGACCCTTTGGTTCCCAGCCCACGCTCAATCCACTGAGCTACACCAGCCAGGGCCCCCTTGGTTTTTTTAAATTGCCTGGAACAAGGTGGTTGCTAGGGGGCAGAGCGCAGGAGCAGGGACGAGACTTGCAGTTGATAAGGGCTACAAGAGACTTAACCAAATGCAATGCATTGATCCTGATTCAAACAAACCAACTTTAAAAGACCTTTTTTAATACTTGGGGAAAATTGGGGAGGGGAGAGTATGCAGACAACTGTAATTGAACAACAATAAAGTAAAAAAAAAATACTTGGGGAAAATTGACTATGACCAGATTAGGTGATATTAAGGAGTTATTGCTATTTTTTCTGGGCATTATAATAGCATTGTGGTTTTATTTTTAAAAATTCCTCATGTTAGAGATACTTTCTCAAGTATTTCAAGAATTTACATGTGAAATGGTATGATGGCTGGTAATTTAAGACACTCCAGGAAAAATAATGATGGGTCAAAAAAAAGGGCAAAATGTTGATAATTACTGAAGCTGGGTTCATTATACTATTCTCTCTACTTTTGTGCCTGATTGAAATTTTCCACTAAAAAGTGAACATTTCCACTAAGTTTTCCAATAAAAAGTAGAAATCAAAGCAAAACTCTAAGCTGCTGAGGGAAATTTTACCTAGCTAAGGAGAACATGAACATTCTCACTTCCCCTGCCCTATTTAGCATCATAAGGATGTCCTTGAAAATGTTATTTCTAAAAAAGTCTGGTAATTCACTCAGACTCTAACAGAATAGTAAAAAGCTAGGAAAATTCCTGGGCAAGTGGAATGGGGAAACTGAGACAAAATTACACAAGGCAGTTTGAGCAGCATACAGCCAGCTGGTGGTGAACTGCAAGACCCATTTCCCCTCACCGAGGCACTTGAGAGTGAACGGTTTACACCTCTCCTCCTTGACCAAAGAACACACAGTTTAAACCACCCTGGTCTGAGAGACGGAGAACAGAGAACCAATTAATGCCGTGTGTGCCAGCTCAACCCAAGCGCAGATGATGTCAGGGAAACAAATAACAAAAACCCTATTAAAAGCCAGGCAGACCCAAGATAAAAGTAAAACAGTATAATGGACCAAAGAATAATCCCAAACTCTCCCCTAAGATTCTCACCCACAGAAAAAGGATAAAAAGCCCTCAGGACCAAGATTCACTGGGGGCTTGCTCTAGAGCATGCCCACGCCCCTTCTCGGGCATGAACATTTTACTTCCTCCTACACTCCAAGGGTGCCCTCAAAACTTGCAGCCAGGGGAGCATCAGGCAGCGGCAGCTCATCCAGGGCTTACCCCCCACCCCGATCCTGTCTCCGAGGCCCTCTTTTCTCTGACTTCAAGCGAGTTAACAGCAGCCCCACCTTGGCTCACTCCTTTCCTGTAACATTTCTAGGGAGCCAAAACAGAGCACTGCCTAGCCTCTCTGTTATTCTGTTACTTCTTCTACCCTAAGTCTGTCCTTTGTTTCACTGTCCCCAGCTTTAATAAATGTACTCTCAAAATCATCTGGACTCGCGTTATAAAATCTTTCCTACATAATGTCAAGAACCCACACACTATAGGCTGGCCTGTGACGGAACCCTTTGGGCCAGTCCCTGTCCAGTAACAAGACTACAGAGGTTGTTGCTATGCCTGGTGAGACTAACCTTTACCCTCTAAGTCTGTCATTTTGATTACCTGCCATACTTAATGTATTTCACTGTTAATATTTGAAGTGATACCTGTTTTCTGAAAGAAATACTTAGAAATTTTCTTTGTTAAGCTAGAAAAGGTTCACCAAACCTCTCTTCTCACAAACACAGGAGGAAAAGAAAAGCTGAGTCAGCTGGATTTCTTATTTGAGCAAAGTCTGGGAGTTCTGACTCATTTAATTAAATAAACAGCATGTTGGGTTTCCCTGGCCACAAGATTGAGCCAAAATGTGCAAACAGCCTGAGACACACCCATGGGAAGGAATCTTGTAATTTGGGGGTTAGAGTGTAATGGGAAATATCTTCTCCACCAGATGTGTGCCTGAGAAAATGCAGCCTCTGGAGCTGCAGAAGACAAAGCTGTTTTGAGCATAAAGTCAGTACAGAAGAACCAGCTTCAATAGGTGGAGAGAGCCCTGGCTGGTGTGGCTCAGTGGATTGAGTACCAGCATGCAAACCAGAAGGTCACCGGTTCAATTCCTGGTCAGGGCACATGGCTGGGTTGTGGGCCAGGTCTCCAGTGTGGGACATGCAAGAGGCAACCACACATTAATGCTTCTCTCCCCCTCTTTCTCCCTCCCTACCCCTATCCCTACAAATAAATAAAATATTTTTGAAAAAGAAACCACTTTCTTTAAAAAGAGAGAGAGAGAGAGAGAAACAGCTTTGGTGACACTGTTTGAAATCCTGGGTCAAGTTGAACCTGAAGTCCTGAATATTTCCATTACATGAACCAACAAATTTCCTCTTCCACTTAATCCCCCAATCTATTTCCCCACATTCTTTCTTAACTGAGTTTTAGCAGGGATGTGCCATCCAGGTGGAAATTATATATTTCCCAGCCTCCCTTGCAGTTGTGTTATATAGGATATGGGTATCGAGGTCTGGTTCTTACTAAATGCTATGTTTGCTAATGGTTCAAAATGTAACACAGTATTATTCAGAACAGCTATAAACAGGATGAACCTGACAGGAACCTAACCAGATAAGTGTAGACAACTGCCAAGAAGAAATCAACATGTAATTGACTAAATAGTGTATGTAAGCAATGGCTAAGCCTCCCTTCGGGGAGACAGAGCTTTAGATCTGAATCCCCCAACTGCTTTACTTTCTGCAAGTAAATAAAAGTACCCTGTGATAACCTCCTCTTCTTCAATAGAATACCCCAAGCAGTGGATGTGACGAACAGACTAATTCCTCACTAATGGAATATGAGTGAAAGTGAAACTTGCTTAAGAGAAAAGAGCTTGCTCTCTGCTTCTGCCCTTTCCCATTCCCTTTCCCTTGGCTGGAATATGAACATGGGCAGGACCCAGCTTCAGTCAAACAGATCGGTACCTGGAAGGCTTTTGGGTAAGGTGGAGGTGTAGGTTGATACCCTTCACTTCCATGCACAACCAAAAGAAGGATAACAAGAAATTTAAAAACAAAGACTTCCAGACAAGATGGAGGTGTAGGTAGACACACTGTGCCTCCTCTAACAACCAAAAGAGAAAAAAACAATTTAAAAACAAAAAACAACCAGAACTGACAGAAAATTGTACTGTATGGAAGTCCAACAACCAAGGAGTTAAAGAAGACACGTTCATCCAGACCAATGAGCAAGGCAGAGCCAGACAGAGAGCATGCAGCAAGACAGCGGTTTGTGGAGCGGTACAGGCAATGCTGCAGCTGCCCGGAGAGACCTGCAGCCGGCGCACTCAGTGAAACCCACGGCTGGCTGACCCAGACCCAGCGGGGCCGAGACTGGGGGACCGGGAGGTTCCTCATTCGAGAGCAGATAAACCAGAAGAAAAAGCTGGGGAGTGGAGCTGACCTTGCAACCCACCACTGTGGGGAAATAAAGCCTCAAACCACTGATTGAAAACACCTGTGGGGGTTGAGGCAGCAGTGGGAGGAACTCCCAGCCTCATAGGAGAGTTCATTGGAGAGACCCACAGGGACTTGGAACTATGCAAGCCCACCCACCCGGGAACCAGCACAGAATGGCCCAATTTGTTTGTGGGTAGTGGGGGAAGAGACTGAAAGCCAGCAGAGAGCGAAGCAAGTGCCATTGTTCCCCCTCAGGCCCGCCCCTACAGGCAGCATCCGTGGGTTACCCCGCCCTAGTGAACACCCAAGGCTCCGCCCCTTAAAGTAACAGGTGCACCGAGAAAAAAAATGGCCCAAATGAAAGAGCAGATCAAAATGCCAGAAAAAATACAACTAAGCAACAAAGAGATAGCCAGCCTATCAGATGCACAGTTCAAAACACTGGTAATCAGGATGCTCACAGGATTGGTTGAATTTGGTTGCAAATTAGATGAAAAAATGAAGACTACACTAAGAGAAATAAGGGCAAATGTACAGGGAACCAATAGTGATAGAAAGGAAACTGGGACTCAAATCCACGGTGTGGACTAGAAGGAAGAAAAAAATATTGAACCAGAAAAGAATGAAGAAACAAGAAATCAAAAAAATGAGGAAAGGCTTAGGAACTTCCAGGACATCTTTGAATGTCCCAACATCCAAGTCATAGGGGTGCCAGAAGGAGACAAGGAAGACCAAAGGGATTGAAAACTTATTTGAACAAATAATGAAGGAGAACTTCCCCAATCTAGGAAAGGAAACAGACTTCCAGGAAGTCCAGGAAGCTCAAAGAGTCCCAAAGAAGTTGAACCCAAAGAGGAACACACCAAGGCCCATCATAATGACATTACCCAAAATTAAAAATAAGGAGAGAATCTTAGAAACAGCAAGAGAAAAGAGGACAGTTACCTACAAAGGAGTTCCCATAAGACTGTTAGCTGATTTCTCAAAAGAAACCTTGCAGGTAAGAAGGGGCTGGAAAGTAGTATTTGAAGTCATGAAAGGCAAGGAACTACATCCAAGACTACTCTATCCAGCAAAGTGATCATTTAGAGTGGAAGGGTAGATAAAGTGCTTCTCAGATAAGGTCAAGTTAAAGGAGTTCATCATCACCGAGCCCTTATTATATGAAATGTTATAGGGACTTATCTAAGAAAAAGAAGATAAAAAATATGAACAATTAAATGACAATAAACTCACAACTATCAACAACTGAACCTAAAAAACAAAAACAAAAACAAACTCAGCAAACAACTAGAACAGGAACAGAATCACAGAAATGGAGATCACATGGAGGGTTGTTAGTGGGGAGGGGGTTGGGGGAGTTTCGGGGGAAAAGGTACAGGGAATAAGAAGCATAATTGGCCCTTGCTGGTGTGGCTCAGTGGATTGAGTGCCAGCCTGCAAACCAAAGGGTCGCTGGTTCGATTCCCAGTTAGGGTACAGGGTTGTGAGCCAGGTCCCCACCAGGGGGTGCACAAGAGGCAACCACACACAGATATTTCTCTCTCTCTCCAAAGATAAATAAATATAATCTTTTTGAAAAATTTAAAAACAGAAACATAGCCCTGGCTGGTGTGGCTCAGTGGATTGAGTGCTGACCTACAAACCAAAGGGTTGCCAGTTCGATTCCCAGTCAGGGCTCATGCCTGGGATGCGGGCCAGGTCCCCAGTAGCAGGTGCTTGAGAGAAAAGCACACGATGTTCCTCTTGCTCCTTTCCCCTCTCTCTAAAAATAAATGAATAAACTTTTTTTTTAAAAAAAAGAAAGAAACATAATTGGTAGGCATAAAATACACAGGGGAAGGTTAAGAATAGTATAGGAAATGGAGACACCGAAGAACTTATATGTATGACCCATGGACATGAACTGGGGAGGGGTGGAGGGAATGCTGGAGGGAGGGGGTGTGCAGGGTGGAGGGGGACAAAGGGGAGGAAAAAATGGAGAGTTGTAATATTATAATCAGTAAAATATACTTAAAAAATAAAGACAATACAAAAAAGAGATCAGTACCTGGTGCCTAGAGGATGGTGAAGCAATCAAAGGGAAGGAACATAGCTTTCTCACTTCTAGACTATTATGAGAATGAACAGTAGCACCTGTTTAAGCTATTCCCTTCCTGTGAGGGGTCTCTTTGTTACAACATCTAAACCTGACCAACACATTGCTGAGGAGTGTAGTACAGTGTGGGGGATTCCTGTGGAATCCTAGGGGTGGTCTAGAAGGGAGTGGTGAGGTGAAATGGGAGGAAGAAAAGGAGAGGAGACAGCAACATGGGAGAAATCCTCATGATTAAGAATGAGAATAAATGTTTACTAGGGTTATATCCTCTTTCAGATTGTTCCCTTTACCATTGTGTGATGTCCTTCTTTGTCTCTTACAAAGTTTTAAAGTATATTTTCTCAGATGTAAGTATTGCTACTACAGCTAGTTTTTCCCCTTCCATTTGCATGAAATATCTTTTCCATCACTTTACTTTTAGTCTGCATGTATCTTTCATTCTGAGGTGGGTTTCTTGGAGAGAGCATATATATGGCCTTGTTTTCTTATCCATTCAGCTATCCTCTGTCTTTTGATTGGAGCATTAAGCCATTTATAGAGTGATTATTGATATATACATATTTAGTGCCATTTTAAATTTTTTTTAATGTTTTCCTTTTTTTTTTCTTTTTCTTTTTCTTCCTTTTGGAGCAAGCCCTTTAATATTTGTTGGAATACTGGTTTGGTGTTCACAAACTACTTTAGCTTTTTCTTATCTGGGAAGCTCTTTATTTATTCTCCAATTTTAAATGATAGCCTTGCTGGGAAAAGTAGCCTTGGTTGTAGGTCCTTGCTTTTCATCACCTTGAATATTTCATGCCAACACCTTCTGGCCTGAAATGTTTCTGTTGAGAAATCAGATGACAGTCTAATGGGAGCTTCCTTGTATGTAACTAACTGCTTTTCTCTTGTAATTTTTAAGATTCTCTCCTTGTTTTTAAACTTTGCCACTTTAATTACGATGTGTCTTGCTTTGGGCCTCTTTGGGTCCATCTTGTTTGGTACTCTCTGTGCTTCCTGGACAAGTGTGTCTCTTTTCTTCACCAGGTTAGGGAAGTATCAGTCATCATTATTTCTTCAAATAGAGTCTCAATTCCTTAACTCTCTGTCTTCTCCTTCTGGTACCCCTATGATGTGGATGTTGTTATGCTTCACGTTGTCCCGAAGGTTTCTTAAACTCTCATTTTTTAATTTAATTTAATTGTTTTAAAGGTTTTATTTATTTATTTTTAGACAGAAGGGAAGGGAGGGAGAAAGAGAGGGAGAGAAACATCAATGTGTGGTTGCATCTTACGTGGCCCCTACTGGGGACCTGGCCTGCAACCCAGGCATGTGCCCTGACTGGGAATCGAACCAGCGACCATTTGGTTTGCAGCCTGTGCTCAATCCACTGAGCTACACCAGCCAGGGCACTCTCCTCATTTTTTTAAATTCCTTTTTCTTTTTGCTGTTCTGCTTGGATGTTTTTCTCTACCTTGTCTTCCAAATCACTGATTCAGTCCTCTGTTTCATCTAACCTACTGTTTATTCCTTCCAGTGTATTATTTACTTCAGATACTGCATTCTTAATTTCTGACTGGTCCTTTTTCATGATTTCTATGTCTTTTTTTCATCCTTATAATCATTATTCTAAACTCTGTATCTGATAAATTGCTTGCCTCCCTTTCATTTAGTTCTTCTTCTGGAGAATTCTCTTGTTCTTCCATTTGGGGCCCTTTCCTTTGTCTTCCCACGTTGGCTGCCTCTTTGTGTTTGTTTCTGTGTATTAGGTAGATTTGCAAAAGCTCTGGTGCAGACCTATGTCAGACATGGCCTGTGATGGTTCCTGGGCAACCTTTTGGAGCTGTCACCAACCCATGACTTGTGGCTCCCTCTGCTTGACCTGGGTGTGTGCTGAAATGACCAAGCTGCACACCAAGGCCAGATTTTATCAGCACCAGGCCTGCAGAAGTTCAACCAAAGTCTCAGAGCTCCCAGAGATCCGCCTCTGCCTGCAGGGTTTTATTAGGCTTGATCTCTGAAATAACCTCCAGCTGTACCAACCTCCACCCTCTGTAGAGGATCAGCTGTACTTTCAACAGCCTGGCCTAAGTTCCACAGGGTGGGCAAGAGGGATTCCTGTGGGTGGGGTTATTGCTTCCCCTTAGTCTGATGCCACTTGGAGGGGAGTGCTCTGCTCAAGAACGATGGCTTCTGCAGTATGGGGAATGACTCAGCACAGTGATCCTGGTAGCTGGTCCTTCATATTTTTCCCGAGAGCCTCTAACCTCAGACTCTCCTCACACGGCTCTAGTCCACTTTGCTCTTCCTCTGACAGAGCCCAGGGGTCTTTTTGTGCGTTGGCCCTTTAAGAGGCTCTGTGCATCTTTGCCATCTGCTGTCAGACAGAAACCCTGCAGTTTTTCACAACTGGATGTTATTTGGGTTCCTTTCCTTGTTCTAGTGTTCTAGGCTGGGGAGCACAGCTTAGAGTTTAGACCCCATAATTCTTAAGGGGAACCCCCCACTGCTTAAATATCCCTCCAGAACTTCAGCTGCCACCTGTGGGAGCCCAGCCAGCTCTCTTGGCCTCTTGGGCTACATGCCATTTGGGTCCCTACTCTACCACCATCTTGGATCTCAAGAATAAGAATAATAAAAGAACTTTTATTTTTTTAAATTGTATTTTATTGATTATGCTATTACCGTTGTCCCAATTCCCCCCTTTGCTGCCCTCCACCCAGTACCCCCCACTCCCTTAGGCAATCCTTACACCATCGTTCATGTCCATGGGTCATGTGTATAAATATTTGACTTCTCAATTTCCTATACTGTACTGTACATCCCCATGGCTACTCCATATCTACCTATTTGTACTTCTTAATCCCCTCCCCTCTTCACCCATTCTCCCATACCCACCCTTTACCTGGAAATCATCAAAATGCTCTCTGTATCCATGATTCTATCTCTGTTCTTCTTGTTTGCTTAGTTTGGTTTTTAGATTCAGTTGTTGATAGATATGTATTTATTGCCATTTTATTTTTCATAGCTTTTTTTCTTTTTTCTCAAATAAGTCCCTTTAACATTTTATATAATAATGGTTGGGGATGATGAACTCCTTTAGTTTTTTCTTGTCTGGGGAGATCGTTATTTGTCTTTTAATTCTAAATAGTATCTTTGCTGGGAAGAGCAATTTTAGCTGTAGGTCCCTGCCTTCATGACTTTGGATATTTCTTGCCAATCCCTTCTAGCCTGCAAAATTTGAGAAATCAGGGACAGTCTTATAGGAACTCCCCTGTACATACCTAACTGCTTTTCTCTTGATGCTTTTAATATTCTCTGTTTATTCTTAACATTTGGCATTTTAATTTTGATGTGTCTTGGATTGATCCTCTTTGCATCCATCTTGTTTGGGACTCTCTGTGCTTCCTGGACTTGCATGTCTATTTCCTTCACCAAATTAGGGAAGCTTTCTTTATTTTTTTCAAATACGTTTCCAATTTATTGCTCTTTCTCTTCTCATTTTGGCACCCCTATTATGCAAATGTTAGAACACCTTAAGTTGTCTCAGAGGCTGGTTACACTATTCTTGTTTTTTTTTTTTTAAATTCTTTTTTGTTGTTGTTCTGATTGGTTGTTTTTTTCCTCCTTATGTTCCATTGATTTCATTCTCTGCTTTGTCCACTTCCACTCTATTGTTGTTGCCCTATAAATGTTAATTTATTCTTTGTTTCTGACTGGATCTTTTTTATACTGTTGACGTCCTCACTAAGTTCCTTGAGCATCCCTATAAACACGTGTTTTACCCTCTGCATCTGATAGATTGCATATCTCCATTTTGTTTAGTTCTTTTTTTTTTTTTTTGGAGTTTTGATCTGTTCTTTCATTTGGATCATGCTTCTTTTGTCTCCTCATTTTGGCAGCCTCCCAGTGTTTGTTTCTATGTATTAGGTAGAGCTTCTATGACTCCCTGTCTGGTAGCATAGCTTAATGTAGTAGGTGTCCTATAGGGTCCAGTGGCACAGCCACCCCTATCACCCAAACTGTGTACATGAAGTGCACCCTTCGTGTGGGCTGAGTACACCCTCCTCTTGTAGTTGAGTCTTGATTTGTTCCAGGTCAATGGGAGGGATTTACCCAGGCCAGTTAGCTGCAGGGTCTGGCTGTGACCACTGACCAACCTCCACCCTCTGTAGAGGATCAGCTGTACTTTGGCAAGGTGGTGGTGCTCCCACATGGTCTGTAGCTGTCCACTGGGTGCACAGGCTCTGGAGTTTCCTGGTTAAGGTCAGCCTCCACCTGTGTTCTGCCCAGGGCCACCTTGCATGAGCTATAATGCAGCCTGATAAAGCTGCTACTTTTGCTGGGCTTGGAGATTCACAGACAAGCCAAGCTGCGAATCAAGGCTGGCTGCTGCTAGTGCAGGGCCTAGGGCCACCTAGCAAGAAGTATGGGTGTTGGGGGCTCACTGAGGCCAACTCTTACTTGTTTGATGGGATTAAGAAGTTGTAAAACATGAGCCAAGACCATTCATATGGAAAAGTCCTTATTAAAGCTTGGGTGGGCCCATAAATTGGGTGGGCCAGAGCCTCAGGAGATCTCCAGGGTGGGGCAAACTGTGTTAATCAGATTAATGGAGTCTCAGATACGGCACCTGCCTGAGGGCCCTGTAGCTCTGTGCGGGGGAGGGCTCAGAAAATGGACAATGGTCTCTGCCCACCTTTCTGTCTGGGAGAAAGCTGTCCCCCAGCTCTCACCTTGATGCCACACAATTCAGTTCCTCCCTGTATGCCACTGGTACCTTTCAAGCTGCCATCCTAGTGCTGAGCTCAGAGTGAGTGAGTCTGAGTAAGTCCGTGTATGGGTTCTTAAAGGGGAACTGCTTGGGACTCTAGAAGTTTCTTCCACTAACTCAATCCCTGCTGGTTTTTGCAGCCAAAGTTATGGGAACTTATCTTCCTGGCACTGGAACTGTAGGTTTGGGGGCTTGGTGTGGGGCTGGGACTCCTGACTCCTGACATGTCCCTCCTGAATTTTTATTCACCACACATAAATGTGGGACCAGCCTGTTCCGTGTCTCTACTCCTCCTACCAGTCTGGATGGATGTGGTTTCTTTAATTCTGTAGTTCTCAGTCTTCCATTCAACTCGATTTCTGATGGTTCTGAGTGATGGATATTCTATATTTCAGTTGTAATTTTGATGTGGTTGTGCAAGGACGTGAGCTGTGTTTACCACTGCTGCCTTCTTGCCCAGAAGTAAAGGGTTTTTATTTTGGAGCGACAAAAAAGCTTTTTGGAACTAGTGTGACCATAGACCGCCAGTAAAGCTCCTGGGAGTCTTCTTCATTACCCAAGACGGCAGAAGAAATATAACAGGACAGTGCCCAAGCATGCCACAAGCTAGAAAGATGAGTGGATAGGGCCCAGGTGCACCAAAAGCTATAAAGAGAATGATAGGGTTTGGGAGCCAAAACCTTGAAAGATGAATAGATAGGGCCTGAGCTGCCAAAAGCTAGAAAGATGAATGGATAGGGACCCTTGAGCACCAAAAGCTAGCAATATAATTGGATAGGAAAAAAAGCCCTCCCTTCCCTATCCCAATAAGAACAGTGGGTTTCCTGGCTAGTTTGGCTCAGTGGATTGAGCGCCACACTGCAAACCAAAGGGCTGCAGGTTCGATTCCAAGTCAGGGCACATGCCTGGGTTGTGGGCCAGGTTCCGCGCATAAGAGGCAACCATACATTGATGTTTCTCTCCCTCTCTTTCTCCTTCCCTTCCCCTCTAAATAAATAAATAAATAATCTTTTTTAAAAAAAGAACAGTGGGCTTAAGCAGGAAGGAGACATGGTCTTTGAGACGGGAGTCTGCCATTCTCTGAGGCTGCACAGCCCCTGAATAAAACCTCTTCTGTTTTGTACCAGCACCTGCCTCATGAGTATGGCTTTTGTTGCAGCTGGCAGCATAATCTCCATTTGTTCATTTACAGTTTTTGGCTACTCTGGTGGGACAGTATAGACCTTGGTAAGTCCCAAAGGGCTGGGGCAGGGGTCTCAGCTGCCTGTGGCAGGCAAGCCCCAAGAGCGGGACTATGGGGACTTCCCAGCAGTTTCTGAGGGCTTCTCTTGGGGAATATCCTGCACTCCTTCTCAGGGTGTCAGCTGCCTGAAGCACTTGGCTGGTGAAAGGATATCGGTCCGGGGAGCAGACGGACTCCAAGAGTGGGTGAGTCAAACTAGCATGCGCACCAGGAGTCCTCGACCCCTGCTACTTGGGTTTGGTGCCTCTTGGGCTCTGTGCCACTTGGGTCCAGTTAGGACCATTTTCAGTACCAGTTGGCAGGCTATGCCTGCCAGGAGGGCTTTGTGCCACTTGAGCTCTGTGCCACTTGGGTCCAGTTATGACCATTGGCGGTACTGGTTGGTAGGCTCTCCCTGCCACTTGGGCTTCATGCCATTTAGTTCTGGTCAGGGCCACTTGTAGATCAGTTGGTAGGAGATAAGATTCTAAGACTTGCTTGTGAGCACTCATTTGGAATAATGAAATTATGGATCCAAGTTCTGTTTAATTTTACTTTTTTATTTTTAAGTTTATTTTGTGGATTATTGTATTACATAATGCTCTGATGGACCTCATTAGGCCACATCTGAAAGGCCGTCATTTACAAAGGACCATTCGAAAGATTATCCAAGCCTGTCAGCTATGCGCCAAAAACAAACCTAAGACAGAACGTGCCCCAACAGGAGGGGAGTACAATATAAAGGGATATGCCCATTTGAGGACTGGCAAGTCAACTTTTCACAGATTCCTAAAACCATAGGAAACTTTAAATTTTTATTATTTTTTGTGGACACTTTTTCTGGATGGGTAGAAGCATACCCCACTAGAACTGAGAAGGCAACTGAGGTAGCAAAGCTTCTACTCAAAGAAATAATCCCTAGGTTTGGACTTCCTTACAGCATTCAAAGTGACAATGAACTGTTTTTCACTTCGGGAACCTCCCAGAAGATAGGACAGGCAGTACAGACTCAATGGAAACTACATGCATCTTGGAGACTCCACTCTGGGGAAGACTGAGAAAATGAAAAACACAGTAAAGGAGACCTGGTGAAAACGCACCAGGAAACACATTTGAAATGGGACCAGGCAACTCCCTATTGCCTTGCTCCGAATTAGGGTAGTGCCCCAAAGTGCGCTTAAATTAAGCCCTTTTGAAATACTTAGTTTATGGGAGACCCTTCCAAGTTTGTTTTAGGAACACCCCCTTTAGATTTAGAACATGAATGAAAAACCAAACAATATGTACAACGTCTAGGATAAACACTAACAGTTTGCATAAGCCTGCTCACTGCAGGTCCTTCTGCCTGTCTGATGAGACCTTACACTTGTCTCAGCCAGGAAACCAAGTCTTACTAACGACCCAGAGTCTCAAAAGTCCTGAACAGCAGTTAGCCAAGCAACGGACCAGTCCCTGTGATGCCCTGGTGACAACACTCTTCCCTACAGCTCATGGAATCAAGCCTCGGATCCACCACACACAGATAGAGCGGGCGCCACTCGAGGAGGACTCAGATCTTGTCATGGCTGTTAACACTCCAAGGGAGAGCTGGGCCTGCAATCCTGAAGGCGATTTAAAATTCCTTTTTTGGAAAGGGACAGCACCTCCCAAAAGTCTCACTTTGGAAGCCCATCTATAACACCTTCTCCTGAAAAATATGAAGCAGTCTACCAACTTCACTCGTTTAGCAGTGCCACCCCCTAGACACCACGTATGCCGCCCTCCGAAGACCACAATACCGCTCCTTCCTGTAAAGGCTTCCCTTCTTTCTGACCCGCCTCTTCCTTTAGTAGATCGTAAGTGTCCCTGGACCCAGGGACAGGTAAGACAGCAGGAAGAAACTGCAGAAGATGAGACCTTCCTCTACTTACCCTTGTAAGATTACAAGGGTCCAGAGTTTCAAAGGGGGTGTTGTTACCATAGACAGTCAGGCAAGGCAAGGGGGAGTCTTCCCCACTGGCCAAGATGGAGGCAAGGGGAGGCTCCTACACCGAGTGCGCCAGAAGCTGGAAAGATGAATGGACAGGCCCCAGCCTGGCAAAAGCTAACAAGATGGCTGGGTAGGGAAAAAAGCCTTTCCTATGCCTGTAAGAATGGCAGGCTTGAGCAGGAAGGGCAGGTGGTCTTTGAGATGGGAGCCCACCATTCTCCAGGTTGTCGGCACCGGAATAAAACCTCTTTCCTTTTGCACCAGCACCTGGCTCAGGAGTTTGGCTACTGTGGCAACAGGAGGCCAAACCTCTGTTTGTTCCGTTACACCAGACAGTGGTAGTGGTTCTACAATGCGAAAGTACTGAAAGGCACTAAACTGTTCACTCTGAAGTGGTTAATTTTATGAATGTTATGATTTTCACTATGATAAATTTAAGTAAAACCAAGAATAAGGATGCCTGAAGTTAAAGTTGAAGTCTTCATTCCTGTGACATAAACCCCCTTCTCTGCCCTCCAAATCTCTTCAGCAGAATCCATAACAATCACATGCCCACTGTGGGCGTCTTTGGGTCAGCAGCAGGAAAACAGCAATGTCTGGAAAGACCTGGGCCAGACAGAAGAAGGCTGACAAGGACAGGGAGATGGCCTACAAACTGGACAAATTCAGCCCTGGCTGGTGTAGTTCAGTGGAATGAACACAGGCTGCGAACCAAAGGGTCGCTGGTTCGATTCCCAGTCAGGGCACATGCCTGGGTTGCAGGCCAGGTCCCCATGAAAGGCAACCACACATTGATGTTTCTCTCCCCCTCTTTCTCCCTCCCTTCCCCTCTCTCTAAAAATAAATAAATATGGCCCCGGCTGGTGTAGCTCAGTGGATTGAGCACAGGCTGCGAACCAAAGGGTCGCTGGTTCGATTCCCAGTCGAGGCACATGCCTGGGTTGCGGGCCAGGTCCCCGGTGGGGGCCATGTGAGAGGCAACCATACATTGCTATTTCTCTCCCTCTCTTTCTCCCTCCCTTCCCCTCTCTCTAAGAATAAATAAAATCTTTTAAAAAATAAAAAATAAAAATAAAAATAAATAAAATCTTTAAAAAATAAAATAAAAAACTGGACAAATTCAGTAAAGCGGGAATTCAGAGCCAGAGGGAACCAGAACATTGATCTACATGGCCTTCTCAGAAATCATGGGTAGGGCTTTTGACCTTGATGAAAAGAGGCTGAGGCGAACTTCTGGGGTTGCTGTGGAGCACAACTGTTTTCTTGGACACCATTAACAACCAGCACCTTCTCCCCGCAACTTGTGGCAAAGCTACCCTGACTTCATTCTGGGGAACCATCCTTTCTCTGCCACCTGCCTCAGCTGCTCTCCTCATGAGGATGGAGAGCATGGTCTGTGCTAAGCCAGCTGGCATATTGCATCCTTTTGGGACACATGACGTAAACTGGACCAATCAGGGCCAAGGAAATACATTTCAGAGTTTTCTTTAAAGCTATCTGGGGAAGAGATGCTCCCATTCTCCCGTCTAGGCGTTGGGATGATATGAGCCACTCTGAGGACAGGGCTAATCCAGAAGAAACGGAGTAGAAAGTTGGAGTCCTCATACGATGCCTTGAGCCAGGCCTGAAGCCTGCTCGGTGTGTGAGCTGTGCATTTAGGTGCGCCTGCCAAATCCGCTCCTCTGCTCAGACTGGGCTGGAGCTCTGCCTACAGCTGTACTGACGCAAACATGTTGCTGTCATTCACACACAAAAAATCACTTGCTTCAGCCCTGGCTGGTGTGGCTCAGTGGACTGAGCACCAGCCTGCGGGGCAAAGGGTCACCAGTTCGATTCCCAGTCAGGGCACGTGCCTGGGCTGCAAGCCAGGTCCCCATGAAAGGCAACCACACATTGATGTTTCTCTCCCTCTCTTTCTCCCTCCCTTCCCCTCTCTCTAAAAATAAATTAAGAAAAATAATAATAACTTGCTTCAGACACTCTTTCCCCATTCTGGGAATACTACAGGCTCATGATGCAAAATTAAAAACCCTTGGGGCCAGATGTAAATCAGAGATCAGAGCTTTCCAGCAGGTAGAAGGTAGTATGGCACACGCTTAGCATTCACATGTAAACAAACGGAGTCAGGGCAGCACCCTGTAACCGAACACCTTAAGATTTCTGCAAGGCAGAATCTGAATAGTAACACTAAATAGGATGCAAAAAGACTAGGTAGCCTTTGTTAGCTCAGGTGAGGGTTTCTCAACAAGTGACTGTGAGTCCTAAATTTGCGAAAACGCCATTTTCAAAGTGTTTTGTGTTTCAGAATTACAAATGGTGGGCCTATAAATAATAATAGCTTTCACTCACATATTGTTTATTCTGTATCTAGCTGATATTAACATATCATCCTCACACTGATTCTATGAGGTAAATATAAATATTATTGCCATTTTACGGAGGGGGAATCTGAGGCCCAGGTAGGTGAAGTGACTTGCCCAAGGCCACATAGGCAGGAGGTGGATTTGAACCCAGGTTGTCTGGCTGCAGGGTCTCACGTCCTTCCTTCATGCTATCTGCCTCTTGTGGGGATGGGTATATCTTTGGAGAACACTTCCACAGACCCAGGCCCAACCCACTTTAGGGGCTGAAGCCCAGCATCCTTCAAGAGGCCTCAGCTCACCATCTGCCCTGCATCTCTCACCTCCACAAGAAAAATGTCCTTGAAGTTGGTGTCGGTCAGCAGGATGGACTTCTCTTCAGGAATCCCACCCAGAATGAACACAGGTGCCTGGTCCACAGTGTACCACAGGGGCCTCGACGGGACATTCACGAAGTACCGCGGCATCAGTCTGAAGAGCTGCCAGGGGAGGGGCAGGAGAGCTACTCAATATCCCTCTACCCTCCGCTGGCTTCGTCTCATTTAGGGTAAAAGCCAAAGTCTTCTCCTTGGCTCACAAGGCCCCACACAGTTTGCCCCCCTCACCTCTGACCTCATCCCCCCGCACCCTCCCTCTTGCTCACTCTTTCCCAGCCACACGGGCCTCCTCCCTGCTTCTCAGACTGACCAGGCACATTCCTACCTCAGAGCCTTCGCACTGGCTGTTCCCTCTGTATACAATGTTCTTCTCCTAGGACCCGCAGATTCCCCACTCTACTCCTTCGGGCTTTACCCAGATGCCAACCTTCTCAATTCGTTCTTTCTTGACCGTTCCATCCAACACCGCAGTCCCCTCCTGCAGGGACCTAATCCCTCTCACTCTGAATTCTCCCCAGAGCACTTTCTACCTTTTAATCTACTACGGAATTTACTTGATTTCCTGTTTACTACTGGCTGGCTGGCAGTCTCTCCCACTAGCATGTCAGCTCTAAGAGGTCAGGGACTTCAGTGTGTGTGTTCCCTGTTTTGTTCCCACGGGCCACCCTGTGTGCTCAGCACGTGCCTGTGAAGACATAATGTGGTTGTGCATTTAACAGAACACTTCGCCCAGGGTCTGGCACAAATTAAGCCCTCTCCAGGTGGAGCCTACCACTTGTATAGGAAACAACCAGAGTACCAGCCCACTGTCTTTAACCCCCATGTTCCACCATTCCCACTGTTTGGCCCCTTACCTCATTTCCCACAGTGAAGTGGACTCTGTTGTACCATCTCTTCAGGAAGCCATTGATGTTCACCTGAAACCTGGCAGCAGGTGTGAGGTAGGCACAGGTGAGGGTTCCGGTTTCAGGGGCTCCAGCCATAGTTCACAGCTACCTCCCCATCCTGTCTCCTCCCATTGGTCTCCTCCTGGCTTCTTGGGGGATCTGGGGATAAGAGAGTTCCTCCCAGAGTCTACCCCCTGCCCCAGGTGTGGGGAAGGGCACCTTTTGTTGGGGATGAAGGACCCTTGGCCATTACTGCTGACATCCACACGCATGACCACACTGCCATTCTTGACAGGCATGGGCGTGTACCAGCTCATGACACACAATTCCTCTGCGCTGCACGGCTCTGCTGGAAAGCAGGGGGCGCTGAGGCTTCTGGGGCCTCCCAGCAGGCCCCTCCAGGCCGCAGATCACTGAGATCTCCCTGCAACCCTCCAGGTCTTCCTCCAGGTGTGGAGCCCACTTGGGATTTTGTGTAGCCCCCTCTAGGCCATGAAATCTGAGGCCTCCTCCCCATGCCCTCTCCATCCAGGTCACAGACTCCACTGAGGGCCTCCAACAAGTTCCACAATCCCACCAGGTCATGGACCCCTCTGATGACCCCAGCCTCCCCTCCAAGTCACCCCCCCAGCAACCCCCTCATATGCCTGCCAGGCTTATGACCCCTCCAGGCACCCCTCAGGCCCACCTTTGCTGCGGAAGGGGGCTGCCTCCATCTGGATCTGTAGCTGCTCCAACTTCCAACGATTGAAGTTAACTGGGGACTGGAAGGTGACTAGCACCACAGGCTTCAGCCCCGTCAGGTGGCCCTTGCGGATCAGAGCCTCGGAGGACTGAGGGTGAGATGGCCCCACAGGTACGTCTTTAAGATAACCTCTGTCCCCCATCCCCACCTTGACCCCACCTTTAGTAGCTTGTCCTCCTGGGCTGAGCAGGAAGTACAAACTCTCTACCATGGGAAGGTCAGAGAACACGGTCTAAGTTTGGAGCTGGAGTGGAGGACAGGTCAGGCTCGGAGAAGGGCAGAGAGGCTAAGGACTGTGGAGAAAGTCAGGACGTCTTCCTGGAACAGGTGAGACCAGGGCCAAGGTCTTCAGATAGAATTTGGATATAGGGAATACATAGAGATGGGCAGCATTGGGAAAGCAAAATCATGATGGTGGGACTGAACTTGGCAGGGATTCGCAAATCCACTCTTGAGGTTTCTACCTTCCCTGGAGGAATGAGACTCTGCCATCCCCCAACAGTCAGAGGAGAGCCATGTCAGGAGAGCCAAGTCAGGAGGGCTGGGGCCTGGGGCAAAGGTGGGATGGGACAGTGGGCAGAAGAACTGGGGAAGAGGGTGAGAGGACAGCCAGAACTACCTCCCAGAGAAGCCAGGACCCTGGCTGGGCTGAGAAGGGCAGGCAGAGCTTCGAGTGGGGATGGGAGGGAAGAAGGGTGTTCCCAGTGCATGGGACAAGCATATGCAAAGGGCTGGAAGGATCTCTAAGAGAAAGCTGCACTCAGGCCACTACATCTGGGGGATGAGGGTGGGCTTTGAGACCAGGGTGAGACATTTAATGGGTCTGACCACCTTTGCACAGGCTTTCATCCTGAGGAATGCCTTAGCCAGGACCCTTTCAATCCTGCCAAATACACCTGTTGCTGCCCGGCCTCTGGGTTTCTAATCACAGGGTAGCGGGTGCTGGTGGAGCAGGGACCTCCTCCCTGTCAGGGCAACAGTGGCCAAGACCACCTGGTCCTGTCAACCCGCAAGTCCCGCCTAGACCATGCATCAGCGGCCTCCCTGGTCTCCCTGCTCCCAGCCCTGCCCCCTACTGTCTGCTACCCCCACACAGAGGGAGGGGCTTGTCAACACCTGAGTCAGATTACGTCCCTCCTCAGATCAGAACCATCTTACTGCTCCTCCTCACTCAGAGTGAAAGCCGAGTCCTCACTAGGGTTCATGAGGCCTTAAATCACCTCCCTGACCTATCCCCTCCCACTGTCCCCCTCACTCACTCTGCTCCAGCCACACAGGCTTCTTGGAGGTACTCACTCACACTGGCCTCTTTCCTACTTCAGGGCCTTTGCACTGGCTATTCCCGCAGCCTGAAATGCTTTCCCCAGTTCTCACAGTCCTCCATTTTCATCACTCAAGTCCCTGATCAAGCCTCTTCAGAGAGACCTTCCCCAACTACCCCTGCCAACACCCTCCTTTCTAACATACCACCTCATTTTACTTTCTTCTTTGCACTGATTTCTCTTCATAAATTACTTTATGTATTTACTTGCTGATTGTCTGCTTCCCTGGTGGGCTGAATCCCTAAGAAAACCTTGGCTGTGCTGTTTATCTTTGTACCCCCGCCCCATTGTAAAAGGAGGAGAATCTGACTCATAGTAGGTATTGCATGAACAGATAAAGGTGTTATTACCACACTTTCACTGATAAGGAGAGAAGGTTCGTGGAGTAAAACTACACCCAGGGTCACACTCTAGAAACTTGTTGCTAGCATTCACTGAGCCCTTTGTGTGAACCAGGCATTGTGCTGAGTGTTTCACACATGTGTTTAATGATTTTATGAAGTGGGCATGATCATTACCTTACGCTTATTAAGGATGAAGATAGCACAATCAATAAAATATAATTTAAAAAAAAATTAAAAGAAGGATGAGGAGGTACCCTGGCTGGTGTGGCTCAGTGGATTAAGCACCAGCCTGCAAACCAAGGGGCTGGTTCGATTCCCAGTCAGGGCACATGCCTGGGTTGCAGGCGAGGTCCCCAGTGGGCAGCGTGCGAGAAGCAACCACACATTGATGTTTCTTTCCCTCTTTTTCTCCCTCCCTTCCCCTCTGTCCTTTTTTAAAATCTTTTTTAAAAAAGGATGATGAAACTTTGCTATAGAAGTTAAGTAGCTTGCCTGAGATCACAGGTATTATGGTATGGAATCTGAACCCAGGCAGCATGGTTCAAAGTGCTAACTATTGTGCTACACTTCCTCCAAGTAAACATGAATCAGTGGCAGATTCAAACCTAGGTCTGCTGCCCCCAGAACTTCACTTCTAGAGCACAACATTCCACTGTCTTCAGAAAGCTTACCTGAGCCACCTGGCTGGTGTAGCTCAGTGGATTGAGCGCGGGCTGGGAACCAAACGGTCACCGGTTCGATTCCCAGTCAAGGCACATGCCTGGGTTGTAGTCCAGGCCCCCATTGAGGGCCATGTGAGAGGCAACCATACATTGCTATTTCTCTCCCTCTCTGTCTCCCGCCCTTCCCCTTTCTCTAAAAATAAATAAAATCTTAAAAAAAAAAAAAGTTTACCTGAGCCAAGCCAAAACAATCTTGGAAAAGAACAACAAAGTTTGAGGACTCACACTTCTTGATTTCAAAACTTACCACAAACCTACAGTAATCAAGACTATGTGGTACTGGCATGTGGATAGACATATAGAGTGATGGAATAGAATTATATGCATAAATAAGCCCTTACAGTTATAGTCAATTAATTTCTGATGAGGGTGCCAAGATATTTCAATGGAGTAAAGAATAATGTTTTCAACAAGTGGTACTGGGATAACTGGATAGTCACATGTCAGAGTTGGACCCCTACCTCACACCATATACAAAATTAATTCAAAATGTTTTGAAGACCTAAATGTAAGGGCTAAACTACCTTAAAAAAAACACAAGAGTAAATCTTCATGACCTCCGGTTAGGCAAAGATTTTAGACAACACCAAAAGCACAGGTAACAAAAACAAAAAATTGGTAAGTTGGACTTCATTGAAATTTAAAATTTTGGTGCTCTTTTATGGTATGTGAATTATATCTCAATAAACATAAAACTTTTGTGCTTCAAAGGACACCATCAAGAAAGTGAAACAACCAACAGAATGTGACAAAATATATACAAATCATATATCTGATAAGAAACTAGTATAAGAATATATCCAGAAATGTTGTAACACAACAATAAAAAGACAACCTAATTTTTAAATGGGCAAAAGATCTGAATGAACATTTCTCCAAAGATCCATAGATGGGGGACTTCCGCCAAGATGGCAGCGTAGGTGGTTGCACTCGCTGACCGCACATCCAGAATGTCCATACAACTAATGCAGTAGCAAAAATTTAAACAACCAGAACGGACAGAATCGAACTGAAGGGAAGTCCGACACCCAGGAGGTAGGAGAAGACAAACATCCAGGCCGGTGAGCGGGGCAGAAACGGGCGGAGGAGGCAGCACGCACGGAGGGTCTCACTCACGCCACGACTTACTTACGCCGCTACTCAGGCTGCCAGTGCCTGAACAGGGCGTGGCTCTAAACAACGGGTGAATACCGCAAGCTGGTGACGCTGCCGGAGAGAGGCCAGGGCTGAGCCAGCAGAGCCGAGTCTGGCAGAGGAGGCGGTGGGGAGCTGGGGAGAGGAGGAGTGACGGAAGCCCGCGGTGATCGGGAGCCGCCATTGCTTCCTCCCAGACCCCGCCCCCAGAGGCAACGTCATCCAAAAAGAGACCCAGGTCGCAGGCATCTGCCAGCTGACAAGTGCACCGAGATAAAAAGAATGAAAATGGCCAAAAAGGACCACAACAAATTACAGCTAATGGATGACAACATAGTCAACCTATCAGATGCGCAATTTAAA
>PVJI01012633.1:0-50867 GCA_004026765.1 Micronycteris hirsuta | reverse complement strand
CCCCGCACCGGTTCATTTAAATACTTGGCCTGTGCCACTCCCTTAAGAATTTTGGCTTTTGGAGACTAAAGCCAGGAAGCCAGAGGCTTTTTCTGCTCTCATCCTGCCACACTTCTGCCCCTGCACCATGCATTGGGAGAATGGGAAAGGGACGGAATACCTAGGAGGCTTAAAAACTTGGTTAACATTTCATATATTTTTCTCAGCAAAGATTTTTTTCTTAAGAATGGGCAAAGATGTAAACATGATCAAAATATTATTTTCCTCTCCTGTTTAAACATTTATTATTATACCATAATGTATATGCAAGAATTTTTCTGTGTGATACTCAAGAATGTTTTTTAAGTCGCAGCTGTTTATATTAAGAGAAAGAAAAAATATGCTGTTTTGACACATTTCTTTAAGTGGAAGAATTTATTTATATGAATTTTTCTAATTGAATCAACAATATAAGATTTCAAACAATGGTCTCCATTAAAGAAAAGTTATTACTGTAGTCTTTCTTTTCTTTTTTCCAGCATAGTTGGATGAGGAAGACTTCCTTCCTGGCTACGTGTTGGAATATGACAGTAGCCAAGCAACTTAACAATATTTTACTGCTGTTTCTTAGTAAGAGCACAAACTGCTGGTGATGCTCTAACCAGGTATTTATAATTATGTTGCACTTGACTCCACAAATTGGCAGGGAGTTTCAAGGCATTCAAGTACAAGATAACAACTTTGAACCAATGGCTGTGATTAAGAACGCATTGCTGGGCGAGTGCCGGTCCCAGCTATTGTCTGGACATCGGGATCTGGTGCTGTTTTCAGCTGCTTTCACAGGGAAGACTCATCAGTAGGCTGCCAGTGTGACAGGCAGCAGAAGCTTTGTTTGGTTTTCGGCTCTAGCAGGCATGGTTTAAGTGGGTCGAGCCCAGAAGATGTAAATTCCTGCTGGATACAATAATGCACTAAGCCATAGGTGTCAAGGAGCATTGCTCAAGTGTTGACTTATTTGATAATGCTTTAAAAATTACATTTTTCATTACTGGCAGTGGGATTGGGTGGGTTTTATCTTACGAGGAGACACACAGAAGGATACAGTAGATGCTGATGTGGTGATAAAATTTTGTCAAAATGTAATTTCCTGCTGCTAAATCTCGGGACAGGTGCATCATATTTCTGAGTTGCCAAGTTACTCCCCAGTGATGTAACTAGAGAGAATGTATCACGGGAGCGTGCCATTGGATATTTACACAGCTCTTCTCCAAGGAAACGTTTTGGGTTTTTTGTGTCTAGGTTATGTGTGTTACAAATGGGTTTTTGTATTTGTAAAACAGTGGGGCGATATTCACCTTGTGTGGTTGATGTGAGTCAGTTGGAGTTGTCTATATAAAGGGCATTGAACATATGTATCCCCATGCCTTCCTTTTTAGTGCATATCATAATCTTTATCATTGCATTTTTATTTGGCACTCGACAGATGTTTGTTGAATTAAATGACTGCAGAAGCCTAGTATGAATATTGCTTTAAAAAAATTCCTAAATTACAAAAATGTACGATCTACATCTTTGCTTCTGTTCCAGTGAGTTCTTTTTTCAAGCTCAGTCCTTCTTGATTACATGGGTATAGAACAAGGGTATTGGCAGATGAATTGAAGTCCATGAAGCACATGCTAAGGTTTGTCCGTCATGTTATGAGAGTCCCTTTCCAGTAAAACTCATCAGAGCAATTGTGAGCAGCTCTGTTTGGGAACTTTAGTGTTTGAGTCCTTTGGCTTCAGATAATAACTCTCTGGGAACCATTACCCAGCTTAATCAGCCCCTTTATTCACCATATTTGGCTCTCAAAGCTTTTTGGCTGTCTCCAAAGATCAAATGGGCCCTCCAAGGGCCAAGACTGGCTGCTATAGCGACCATTCAAAAGCATATACCCAAGGCTGAGAAGGCAGTCACAAAAAAGAAATGGGAACTTGAGAAGGCATTCCAAAAATGCCCCGGACAATGGCTGCATGATTGGAATAAGTATTACTCCAAGGTGGCTGGAGTGAAGGACAGTTCTCACTGAGGAGTGTCTGTTAAAGATCCGTGTTATTACCCTGTAGCAAAACTTAATGTATGTTTATACACATGCACACGCGCGCACACACACACACACACACACACACACACCCTTGTACAAAGATACACAGATGGGAACTGCAGACGTTCCTTGTAACTTTCGCTGGACCTCTGTTGCCTGTTTGTTGCTCTCCATTCCCATTCCCTTCACATCAAGGTCACCGCCCAGGTGCTTTCACTTTTGCATGGATTCCTGAGTTGATGGCAGCAGTAGGTACCATTTGTGTGAGATGTGTACTGATCAGGATTCATGAGAAAGGGCCTTGCAAAATAGGATGCTAAGACTTTGGAGGGAGGGTGTATGGTGGACTTGATAGAGCCTTTTATTTCCCCCTATTTGAACATGCATACCTGTGGGAAATTTCAGGGGTAACTTCCGAGTGCCCCAGAGTAGCAGATTTCCACATCTGGTAAAGCCGTAGATTTTTCCCTTCCCATTAGGCTTCCAGACTCCTCCTACCTGCATCCTTGCTGGTCGTCACATGCGATGACAAGACTAGACACAGTTTGCCCCTGTGCTAAGCAGTTCATTCGGCCATTTGGGAGGAGAACCCAAAAGTAACATGAATATAAAAGTAACATTTGGCCTTCATTTCACACTCAGCAGTGTGTTGGTCTCTGCCCTTGAATCGAGCGTGGCCTTCTTATCTCATTTTAGGCCCAGAGCTGTGAATCTGTGTGAGTTCAGCTGTATCGGCATAGTCTGGTAGGAGTGTTCTGTTAGATCACAACATGAGTTCAGGAGAAACTTGAAACCAACCAAGAGCTCTGCAGACGGGTCTGTGGGTCTGTGGTTCCGTGGCTCTGTGGTTCCGTGACTCTGTGGGTCTGTGGTTCCGTGGCTCTGTGGTTCCATGGGGGTTTGAGAGGATGGGCCAGCCTTTCACTTGTAGAAACCATGCACCATCCCCTCATTTCTCTGGCCATGAAGGGACACGCCTGGAGGGCTCTTTAGATTTTGTGTGCTGTCTCCATGTCAAGTCTTTATTTATAAGTAAATAAAGAGGCTGTTTATTCATCTGTTGTTTTGGGACAGAGTTAATATTTTAAAATAATAGAGATCTCCTTGTAATACTAGAGTTCTCACGTAGTAAATTTCATCTTACCTGAGCCATTATGTAAATAGCGAATGCTGACCCATGCCAGCCATACCCTCCTTCAAGAGGAAAGAGAGAGAGAGAGAGAGAAAGTCATAATGTTGAACATTTCCCCTGAGTGAGTTTTGGAATCCATCACTGTCCTTGCAGCCGACGTGGATTGTCACTGAGCACTTTGACCATCCCACAAAGCATGTCCTCATTGTCCCTATACTTCTATACAGGTGTCCTGGCCTGACATTCGAGGCTCTTCACCGTCTACCCCAGCCTGCCCTTGGTAGACTTAACTCCCTCTGCCTTTGTTCAGATGTCTTGTGCTCCGACAAAGCCACATTCTTCACTGGCCCCGTCCCCTGGCAGCACTCTTACCGCCCCAGGCCTCGTTTTATTAGGTGCTCTCGGTGGGAGTGTGCTTGGTGTCCAGCATTCATTCAGCTTATATTTAGCGGGTGCCCACCGTGGGCTGGCCCTTGTGCTAAGCTCTGGAGATGCAGCCCGGAAGCGACATCAGCACAGCCCTGTTTCCACACCCCCAACCTGTTTGTTTCTTCCAAACCAAGCCGAATGCGACAGCCAGGTACCTCCCTCCTGTTCCTAGCTGAAAGTGTTCTTTCCCTCCTCCGTGCATCTGGACCTTTCCTCCTGTGCGTCTGCCATGGAATTCACCCCTTTCCACTCTGCATTCTGTCTGAGAGAGGAGCTTTCCTTCCTTTCTAGAATTTCTAGAGAGCAGGGTCTGTAGCGGAATTTAACTTGGTATTCTCCATCGTATTTAATGCAACCGTTTTCCTAACTCAACATGTGTTTGTTGATTAACTGCTGTCTTCAGGACACTCCCTAAATATTGATATTTACAGAGAACTTTTAAATGATGAAAAACATGGACCTCAGAAGGACTCTCTTGCCCTGACTGGTGTGGCTCAGTGGGTTGGGTGTCATCCCACAAAGCGAAAGGTCGCTGGTTTGATTCCCACTCAGGACACATACCTGGGTTCAGGGTTCGATCCCTGGTTGGGGTGCGTATGAGAGGCAACAGATCGATGTTTCTCACATCGACATTTTTCTACCTCTCTTTCTCCCTCCCTTCCCCTCTCTCTAAACATAAATAATAATAATAATAATAATAATAATAAAGACTCTAATGTTGATACATGATAGCCAAAGAGGCTTCATGGGGTTGAAAAGGTGGGTCCTCTGTAGGGGTCATGCCCCTTGAGAGCTGCCTTTTTGAATTTGCATGAAAGAAACGCGCTTCTGCCGGAAGCACTTATTTCTATTAGACCGAAAGGGAAATTTTTTTTTTTTTTTTAATTTAATGATTAACTTGGTCTGCTTTGCTTCGGTTTCCTTTTGCACCTACAATTTTCACATCAAACAATGACACATTAAAAACCCATTTGAGGTTTTATAATGTTAAGCCTTGGTAACTTGAAATTCTACAATATGCCGGTGACTTTTCACCCAAAGAAGGTTCGGCAGAGCCTGACTGTCCCCCTCGTGCCCTGGTTTGTCATTGTGTTGCGCAGCACCCGCGGTGCCCGGTTTTGTCTGGATCAGGAGGACATCAAAGCGCGGTGTGTTTTTGTGTTGCTAAGCCTCCGAAACCTCCCAATCACATCGATTTGTTTGCTCACTTAATATTGACTATTTTGAGTTTGTGATTGCTTTGGACTCTTGCATTTTGAAAGAAAAAAAAGAAGTTAAATACGGTGTGTTGATTTTATTTAAGCACACGGTACTGTTTGTGCCTGTGACTTCGGTTTATCTGATAGGCCCCCTTTTCAAGCAAAATCCTAACAGAGTGATTTTGAGATGCCTGTGTTGATGAATTCTTCCTTTTCTTTTTTCTTTTTTCCAGAATGAAGACCTAAACAACCTCAGCAAATCCTCCTCTAACTCATGGGTACCCAGACTCGAACTATTTCATGATTCACAACCAGGACCTCACAGCTCCCTCCTCAGTAGATGGTACGACGCATCCATTTCAGTTTGTTTACTTTACAAATCCTCAGGAGTCTGTTGACTGAACTGCATGTTCTTAATTGTGCCAAGCAAAAAAAAAAAAGCACTGTGACACCAGGACAATGAGTCTGCATAAACGTCATCTTCAGCCGTCAGGACCTAGCCCGCCACAAGAGCTGATGTGCCCACCGCCACGCCACGAGAGGATGGGTTTCCTCTCCTTGCGTCTACGAGATACATTTCATCTGCTGCTGAAACTGCGTGCGACGAAGCCTCGTTGTAAATTATTTCACACAAAATGGTTCGCATTGGATGGAGAGAGTATTAAATATTTAACATAGGTTTTGATTTATATGTGTAATTTTTTAATTAAAATGTAACTTTTCTTACAGCGCACATTTTTTTTTTTTTTTTTTTCCTTTTGGATGTGGAACTGAGGTATGCAATGTTCTCTTGTAAAGAGTGGAGCAAATGCTTAAAACAAGGCTAATGAGAGTAGGCTAGGGTACGGCCCTTGTTTTAAGATTGTAATTCAGAAAAATAATATAAGAATCCTAGTGCCATAGATGGTTCTCAATTGTATAGTTATATTTGCTGATCCTGTCTCTTGTAATATAGCCCTGGCGTTGAGCTGAGATGCTTACGAGAATTGATCTTAATTTTGTATTTTTCCTGTAAGGCAATAGGCCATGTTAATGAAATTGAAGAAGGGTATAGTCAGTCTATTAGGTATTTTCAAGTGTCAGCTTACAGTTGGCAATTGATTGGAAGCAAAGTTATAAGAAAAGGAAATCAAAGTCTTCCATTGTACATACTGTACAGAGAAGGAGACACGGGGGGGTCGCTTCCGATCAAAAGCTGTCTTTGGAATGAACAATGTGGGTGTTTGTAAATTCTGGAAATTTCTTTCTATTCATAATAAACTAGAGACTGTTGATCTTTTCTTTCCCCTTCCCCCCACTTCTGTCAGCTCCCTGCTCCATTGGCCCCATTTTCTTCTGTGCACACACTAGGGTATTTCGTTCTCCGCACCGGCTCGAGAAAGATGGGAAGACAAGGGGGTGCTTGTCTTTCACTTCTAACCAGGAGTTAAAATTCCAGAAGGTGGTGGGGATTTTGTTTGTATGTTTTTGTTTTTGTTTTTAAATCGTGACCAGGGCTACATGTCGCTTTCTTTAAGAGCTCGTCTCACGCTTTCTGAGAACTGCCAGTGTTCCATCATCTAACGGACCGTCATTCGGCCCATGGGGTGCTAGCCTATTAGTGATCAGTTCATAAAACTCAGTGCACAGAGAGCCCATCCAGGCTCAGTGATCAGCTATTGAAATATCTAGCCAGCAGTGAAAATGTTAATCCCTTTCTTCTTTGGGAAGTGCACACATCTTGGAGTTTTTCCCTGTGAAAAAGAAATGGCAACAAACATACTCAAAAATACTGCCCACAGAGGTTGTTTAAACCTTTTTCCCAGGAGACTTCCTATAAGTTAAGTGAATCAATGCCAAGGTCAGACTCCCTGTGAGTCCATGAGAATTCTGTAAAGGAAACTCCCAGTGCTACTGTCAAAGGAGCAACATTTTATTTCTCTGCAGGGTTGTGCTTCCTGGGAAGAGGTGAGGCTAAAGGAAGGGGCCAGGGTTGGGGGTGCACTGCAGTGGGTGCTGCCCCTCGTGTCTTGGCTGGGGAACCCCTGCTCTACTCAAAGGGAGTGGAGGCACACGGAACCCCTCTCACGGCTGAGGCCTGTGTTACTGTTGATTCAACTGGATGGCATGCACTTCACAGACGGTTGTGTAATGTTCATTGCTGCAGATTCTAATCATTTGCATGCTCATCAGTTTCTAAGATAAATAGGTCTGTAGTCATAAGAATCCGTTGTTTTCAAGGAACTTGCTGAATGACATCATTTCCTGTTAGAAGAGAATACTACCAGTTTAAAAAAGTCGGATTGAAAGGAGTTTTTTTTCTCCTCTTTGATGAAAAACATTTTGTTGATCAAACACACTTTCATTTTTCAAGTATTTTGACTTGTGCTCTTGCTGGTAGTGTAGAAGAGCAAGCTGTCCTGCGCTCCTCCGTGGAGGACTTAAGTAGCTAAACCAATCGGTGAACACACTCAGCCCCAATCAGTGTCCTATAAAGCTGGTTATTATTACTCAAAGAATCTAAACTTTGAATGACTGTTACCAAGATACCTCTGCGTATGGAATGATCAGCGTGTATTGGGTGAGAACAGAAATGAACAGACTGGGAAAACCCATCTTTTGGTTTCTACTTCTCTGATGTTTTGTTCAGTTAAATAGCCAAAGGGTAGACATTCTTATTTAAGCTGCTTCCAGTGGTCCCTCAGCTGGGTTCGATGGTGGTTTCAAACTTTCCTGATTTAAAACTGGAAGTTGCTGGTATTTGAGGCAAAGAACTCGTGCTCTGGCTCCAGGAAGGGTTGATCTTGATCTTGGGCAACGTCAGCTGCTAAGTCCTTGCTTTCGGTTCCTGTTGAGGAGACTTGGCTTTTATGCATTTCGAAGTCTCTGTAGGCCCGCCAAGGGCTCACAGTAATGGGGATTCAAGCGGCCTCTGGCTAGCCTGGAAGTTAGTGGCTTTTTCTTCTGGAGACCAGCCTTTCACAGCATTCTTTTTTTTAGAGACTTAGGCAGAGTTTGAAAATTTTCTTTAGTGGCAAGAACAAGTATGGCTCATGACTTTGATGATATCTTTGTTAGGGTTTTAAAGGAAAGGTCCTAGAACCAGCTACAAGGGAGGAGAATCCATTAATGATCAACTAACTGCCTGAGTCAACAGTGACAAATCAGTTCTGATGGTACCTTGGTGGCTATTTCTTGCTACCTTTCAAAGGTCAGGGACTTCTTGCCTAACCTAGGTTACCTGCAAAAATGGATTTACGAAAAGTCACCTAGCCAGAGGTAGAGATCTTTGACCTTCGCTTTCCTGACACTCGGCTCCCAGCTGTCTTTCACATTTGAGAAGAAGTGTTAAGAAATGACCTTATTGTACCGGAAGAAACAGAATTGGGCAATCCTGAAGCCCTGTTTCGTTCCTGAATTCAACACGCCGTGTGGTTGAAAATTTTACTTTTACTTACCAGAGGTGATTTAAAGAGGGGGGAAGGGAGCTCACTGTCCACAGACACAAATAGAGCCATGCAAAGTGGGGTGGATATGACGTGCTCCGACTGCTTTGGCAGAGCTCCGTGGGTCAGTCCACCACACAGGGAGCCGTTGGAACCCCAGGCACCGTGGGAATGAAGACCTTGACTGGGAAGAGACAGAACCCTTTGGAAGGCGTGTGAAGGAGAATGGATGGAAGCCAAATATGAAATCGCTTCTTTGCAGTGACTTGCCAGGGGAGCTAAGGGTTCCTAGGATGCCGTGAATGTTAGTTGGCGGGAAGGCTGCATGCGTATAGGCTGCTGAGAATGAGAGCGGGAAGCATGCCCTGCTAGGGATATGAGGAAATGTGACCTCACCAGAGCTAAGGCAAGACCTCTTGTCTGTGAGCTTAGTTGGGGAGAGCACAAACGACCTTCGTGTAGTTGGTAGAACATCAAGGGTTGGACACTGGTGCCTGCGGTCGTTTCCAAGGCCAAGGCAGAGAAAACCTTGGAGGTCCTCCCATAGCTCCACATTCACTCTCCAGAGTGTAGGTAGAGAATGTGTGGGTCAGGTGGCATGTCCTGGATGTCCCTCTGTCCTTGTTACTAGAACATCAAGTGAGTGCCAGGAGGAGATAAGGGTACTGAAGGTGTTTGACCCAACCTGTAAGGCATTTCAGTCATGAGGAGCTCATGATCAGCTTAGAAGATAAGGGAATGTATGACTGAGCCGGAGAGATGTCCCCCTTCCCTCGCTTGTGGATGAGTGGCATTTGGGATGTTTCTATCGAGTGATCTGGTGTTTTAGATTTCTGCCATCCACCCTGCATTTCAGCCTCTCTCTTTGCCTCCATGGCTCGTTTCTCCGCTGTTAACCAATATGCCACATGGTAGGACCCATTCAGTGGGCAGGAAAACTTGTCTGCGTTTGTAGAGACATCTTTAGTGCTGTCTTTTTTAAAAGTTTTCTATTGGATTAAGAATGTAGTTCCTGGAACAATTTTTCTTACAAAACTCTTTACACCTCTTGGCTACAGGGTGGGCCAAATGAAATGCATATATATTTTTTCATTTAATGTACGCGCAGTTTGGTTTATCATCTTAGATGGTGGTGCTGCCTAAGGTGCTATGACATCTGTGTACAAAGGACCAATGCATGGTCTGTATCGCTACCAAAACATTTACTGTACATATATGTAGAACATGTATTATGTATATATGTAATGGGTACCAGGCCAGGTATATATTTTTATTTAGAAGTGGTTCACTTTTCCAAGTTTTCTTTATAGTGTTATGCTTATTTTCAGTTTTTCTTCTCCCCTGATTCTGTCTGGTACTTAGAACTGTAGTGTCTCCACTGTTAATTAAAGAAAACTGTCTAAATGAATTCACGGATGTGAATGCTAGTGATCCTTAATGTCTTTGGTTATGGGACATAAAACAGAAACCGCTGATTACAATTTGCTGGGGCGTTGGATTGGGTCAAAGCCGTGTACGTCATTTCATATACTTTAATAAATGATTTTGGAACAGACAGGTTGGCTTCACCCTGTCCCTCTTCAGTTGGCTTTCCATGGCCTACAGTGTATGAGAAAACGACTTCTGAAGATATGTTGGGCTGCTTTTGTGGCGGGTGGTGCGGTGGGAAGAGGGAGGGGCTGAGGAGGTGTGTTCTGTTGAGAGGCACTGGAGCAGCATGTCAACCTTCAGTGTGCAGAGGTCCCAGAAGAGTCGGTCGGCCCCTGAGGGGCCTAGGGCGGGGCCTGCATTTCTAACCAGTTCCCAGGGCTCCCGAGCTGCTCGTCCTGGTCTGTGGATGGCACTGATTAGCGAGGCCAGGGAATGGCGTTTCTCAGCCCTGGCTACACGTAGGCATTATCTGGATAGCTTTGAAAGAGCTCAGTGGCCAGGCCAACTCCAGAGATGCTGATTTACTTTGTCTGGGATGGGGCCTGGGCATCTGTCATCACTGCTGCTGCTGCCTCCTGTGCCCTCTAGAAGATTCTAGTATAAGCTCAGGGCTGAGAACCACTGCTAGGAAGTGTTGCCCTAAACCAATTACTACAGTCACTTATTAGAAATGCTGATTTCCTGAGCTGTCTGGGAATGTGTGTTTCTACAGGAGACTCTTTGACTTCTGTACAAGGGGAGACTTTTAGGTCATTTTACCACTAGAAGGGCTAGGACACTTAACACTTTTTTAATTTTTATTGTGTTGATTGGGGTGATGAATTTTGAAAATAATAAACCATGTTGGCAATATAGAAGCAGCCAACTTCCCACACTCCTCCCAAATTGAGCTCTTGCCTAAACAATTTAGAAGAAATGATGGATGTGTCTTAAATTGTTCAGACAAACTCAAATGAACATTTTAGAGAGTCCAGATTTTTTTTTTTTTAATTGTTAAGGAGCAGCCACATAACATGATTGAATCATGCTGATGTCATTATTTGACCTTCACTTTATATTAGCTTCTCCCATTTTTAGTCTTGGAAAAAAGCAGCACACACCTGATTTTCCCTCCCAGTGGCATTACAAAGCAAACGCCATGTTAACCTCTGTTGAAATTGCACACAAACATCGCTAATTAGTATTAATTTGAGGGCAGTCTGGTTGGAATGAATTAGCGGTATAATTTTAGCATAATTGTCTTATTACCTTTACACACACACAGAAACAAACGGAAGCAAGTACGACGTTGTCAGGACAAGGTCTGCAAGAACTTAACGGTCATCAGGAGCTGTAGTCCTTCATTGATTGTATCACAAACAATAGCGACATTCTGCATTCATTCCTGATTGGCTGCTGGCATATACATCAATGAGCTCAGTTTATCCTTCCGGCACCCCAGGGGTAGAAACTTCCCAGATGTGCAAGCAGAGGAGAGGGGTGCTGTCTGTGGCCAAGTCTGAATACTCATTCACACACTGCAAGTCTCGGGTTTTTAAATACTTAAAAAAAATTATGGCCTGTCCATTAAAAACTACCACTCCAGCTGCCCGTGTTATTCATTTGCTGAGCAAATATGATCGATCTCACAGGAGCTTGAGAGTAAATCTCTGTCCATCTTGTAACTTCCATCCTACAGAGTTACATTTATTTCCATTCTTTATCTTTTTCCTCTAGTTTAGTTCATTCGTGTCCAAAGTCGTGTTCTGGTTCCTTATGTTTTTGTTGTCTCAATCAGTGCCCCTCTTTTAGGCACGGAACAGAAAAAGCCAGCTTTATTTCAGGAACACACAACGGCTGTCGGGGGAGGGGGAGCCACACAGAATCCACATGCCTGTGTTTCTAGGTGTCAGGTTTTACATATTATCTCCCATAAACTGGAAATCAGTAATGATATTATCCATTCAACATACTAAAGATTAGATAAATGACCAACCTGGCAAAAACGCGGGCGGCGAGGAAGCCTGAGTTAGGAGCTGAACTAGAGACTGAGTTCTCACCGAAGCGAAAAGGGCGGCTGAAGCTCAGGGTATGGGGGTCTCCTCCCTGCAGGGGAGGAAGAGGCTCCTGCAACCCTCCTAAGGTTCCTGGCTAGGTCTGAAAAGTAAACCGACAAACACATTCACAGGGAAAAAGCACATAAATCTACTGAATATAAAATTTACATGACACAAGAGCCTCATGAGGAAATGAAGACCCCAAGATAGTTATTAGACCTGAGTGTTTTCACGCAAAGCTTGATGAACACGATAGTTTGAGGAGCACGAGGCAAGCGTAGCCAACCGGGGGAAACTTAGCAAGTCGTGTTCGTTGGTCAGATTCTTCTCGGCATTTCTTTGTCTTCAGAGATAAGAATGCTAAAGTCCTCCAGGCGGAGGGAGGGTGGCTCTCACATGAGGGTTTTATGACCTGTGTCTGGGAGCAGGGTGAGGACAAGGTCACAGTGACCTCCTTCTGCTGTTTTCTCAAATCCCTTCAGCTGGAAATATTCAAAAGCCAAAGTACCATATTTTGATGTAGCATTTCCTGAATACCGCCAATCCCCCAGTGCTTCTCAAAGCTTAGACTGTGCACCAGCTGAGCAGAATTTCCTGAAGGATTTACATGGATTTTAACAGGAGCCTTAGGATACAATATTAGCAACAAGTTGTTTCTCCCTGTCCGCCCCCCTCAGCCCTTCTGTCCTGGATCACTCCACACCCGGCCCTGGGGGGGACATGTGAGTGGCGTGCACACACCCCCCCCTCCCCTGCGCACTACATTGCGCCAAATCGCGGCGCCCCCCCCAATTTTAAATGTGAGCAGAGAAGTGATGCTCCTGAACTTCCTCACTGCTCCTGAAACCATCTCTATACCAGAAATCAGTCAAACTAAGTATAAACTTATGTAGCAAATAGCAGAAAAATAAGAGAATTAGGTAAATTTACACTTACAAAATGATAGTATTATCCTGATTCTATAAAACACCCCACCCCATATTAAGAAGTGGCATGTCTGATGGCATTATAAATGATTTTCATCTTTTCTATTCTTCTGTAAGTTTTTACAGTGATCTTTTCTCATTTTCATAATGAGAAAGAAAACAGAATGTTATTAAAAAAACACAAAGGGGGTTGGATGAGATATTTAGTAAATCATATACTGCACCACTCCATGACTGACAAATCAGGAGGCAGCTAGCTATGGTCTCGGAGCCAAATTCAGCCCAGCTGCCTACTGTTGTAAATAAAGTTTTATTGGCGCTGGGCTGCACTCCTGCCTTTAAAGATAGCCTATGGCACCACAACAGCAGAGTTAAGAATAGCTGTTGCAAAAACCTATGGCCCCCAAAGTCAAATACTTGCTATCTAATCCTTTATAGAAAATATTTGCTGGCGCCCCGAGTCCCCCGGTGATAGACGTTTCTTACGGGAGAGAGTTGGCAGGAGGCAAAGACCCTCGCCCCGGGGTTCTGAAATCCTGGACCTGCTAAAGGAGCGTCTCAGAGCTCTGCGCCACTGTCCTCATGCTGTTGGGCAGTTTACCGCCCCTCGTAATGAATTCCCATGCACTGACCGTTGCAGTGCTAAAGGGCTTCTTCATGTTTTGCCTACAAACACCAAAGTACTTTTATGATTTGGCACATGGAGCTGAATTAGAATACTGGAACTAGAATGATACTTTTTTTTCTCTTGGTGCTGCAGTTCCAGGTTGTCTTTTTCAAACAGAGGTTGGATTTTCTGAAGAAATTCCAAATGAAGTGTAAAGTAGATTGGGGCATCCAGAGCAGTGGGGCTTCGACCCGTAGCACAGACAATGGACGGACACCCTCGCCCCGGCTCCTTTGCTGACTCGTCCTCGTCTGTGGAGCTGAGAATGAACATCAGTTCGTGCCACACCACTCACACACACACACACTCACACTCACACACACACACATCCATACGCATATCACCCCATACCCCCCTACGCACACAAGTCAAGGAGGAAATGTAAATGATGCATCTCAAACAGCCAACCCATCTTTCACATCAGCAGCATGTTTCTGGTTTAAATGCAAATGGTTCATTCAATTTGGCTTTCAACTCTCAACCCCACCCCACACCAACTACTTTCTTAGCAGAGCCCCATTCCCCATGTGTAAAAAAAAAAAAAAAGGCAGAGTTCTGAATCTGGTTTACTTCATCTGGTGAAAAATATAATGCATTTGGCTGAGCTAAACAAACTTCTTCCCGAAGAGAGTAGCCCGACTGTTGGTGTTTGCTGAAATGTTTGACAGTGAGGAATCTGTGGAGGGGGGCGTTTCCCTTAATGATCGTGTGGCTGCCGTGCTTCTCCTCTTCGCTTTGCCGCAGCTCAGAAACTTTGCGCAAGTGTGCCTCTCTGGGCCTCTGCTTCTTTGTTTACAAAACACGGAGGTTATCTGATCTTAACCGGCGGCGGGGTCCAGAAGTGCGTCAACATCAAACCTAAAGCAATGTGTTTCACGGGCGGGGTTATATGCATGCCTCCTGGGAAGGAGGCACTGGGACTGCCCGAGGACTCACCATGGGTTCAGAGCAGAGAGCTGGTTTCTTACAATAACAGAATTTCACGACTTTTGTGATTCCCTGGCACATTTTATAGAATTAGGGACTGGCCTAGGGCAAAAATATTAGGTCAGCAGAATTCGTCCTAACTTTTCTACACATCGGTTGAGGTTGGCATTGTCCTTTGGCAAATGCTTTCATGGGACCCCGGGTCTTTCTGGTGTGGAGAAAACATATCTGAGAGTCAATTGCTTTTTCCCAAAAGTATATTAAGTTAATATATTTGCTCCCAAGGTATTTGCCTCAGAAAAGAAAACGTACCCAGAAAAAAAGAGACCACTTCAGCAAAGGGGAGCATATGGGGAGATGTTTAGTGGGAGATGATTAGTTTAGTTGGGGAAGATTTAGCACTTTGTAGGTACTGAGCCTTGAAAAGGAATATGATATAGTGGTCCCTTTCCCTTATATGTAATTAAAAATAAAACTACTTTGACAATGCCATAAAACTTGCATGTTTGCTAAATTAAAATAGCTTCTTTTTAGCCCGGCTGGTGTAGCTTAGTGGATTGAGCGCGGGCTGGGAACCAGAGGGTCCCGGTTCGATTCCCAGTCGGGGCATACGCCTGGGTTGCAGGCCCGGTCCCCAGTGAGGGCCATGTGAGGGGCAACCATACATTGCTGTTTCTCCCTCCCTTCTCCCTCTAATAAATAAATAAAATCTTAAAAAAATAAATAAAAAAAATTAAAAAAAAATAGCTTCTTTTTAGGTTTGCAGGATAACTTCAATGTTGTATATATACATTAAAGCTAAACTTATTTTCTTCTTGTTTTGGTTGGCGGGGGGAGGGGGAGTGCTCTCAAGTCCTCACTGGGTTTAGCATGCCTATCTTCACATCTCTGGAGTCTTTTATAGGTGACCACGTGCTCTGCCCAGGCCTGAAGTCGGCTCTCACCCACTCTACAGAGAACCTGGCTTACCCATTGGCAGCAAAAGAACTAAAGCAGGAAAAGAATGAAAGAATTCCCCTTTTGGCTGACAAACAACTGCTACTTGTCGCTGCTAATGGGAAATCTATTTTTACTCTTCCGCCATGGAGCTGATCTTCCTGACACAAAGCAACCCCAAGCCAAAAAAAGTCTGAAAAGGGCACTTCTCTTTGGAGATTAAAATGCAGAATTTCTTCTCCAGGAAAGTACACTACAGCATTGCAAGTGAGAAGACTACACCTTCTGTGCATGTTCCATGAAAAGGTTGACTACTCTTTCCCCAACAGCCGGTGAAAACACAATCAACCATCCAAGAATTTCACCAAAGATGACACACAGATGGAACCTGTCATTTAAACGCCCCATTGTGGCTATGGAGAGATGAGCTTTTATTCTGGCATTGGAACGAGACAGTCCCAGGCCAACCCAGAAATCCCATTTACCCACCAAGAGGCCTTGGGAAAATTGCTTGGCTTCTCCGAGACCTACCAAGGGGACGATGGTGCCATTCCAGCCGCTCCTGTCATGTGCAGAGCACTGAGTGCCCCATACACGGTAGACATTGTGTGATGATTTAATTCCAAACATCTTTTCAACTTTTGGATAAAATCTCTTCCTTTGTGCCAAAACAGTTTGCTTTCCCTTTTGTAAATGTGACGTGGACAAGGCCTTAGCCCCAGGCGGTGTGTCCTTGCTTGAAGTCTTCGTCCTACCTTTCTGGTGAAAAAGGCCTGTGTTCCAGGAACCTTGGTGACGAAGCCACAGCTGGGACTTGGCTCTGACAGCAACATTTCCCAGAAATGTGCTCCGGTGGCCTTTCTGTGCACAAAGCTGGCACTCACGAGGAAACCCGTCGTTAAGAATAATGAGCACGCAAGTTCGTTCTACCTTTATTGCAACTGCTGTAGGTCCTTGAGCTATGCACGGAGACAAGCAGCTCTCATCCCTTCCAGGCTTGGGAAATCTTCAAGTGGGGCTCAGACGGGGGCCCCAAGTCTCACACGCTTTCCAAATGCTGCTGTTCTGTTCTGACCCATGAGCCTTCTCTTGGAGGCGTTTGCCTATTAGCAAACATCCCCTGTGCCATTGTGCCAAGGGGCTCAGCTGAGCTCGAGTTCAGTTCTTTTTATATTTAAGACCAAAATTAATTTAAAAAACATTTCATACTCAGATGATGCATTATAGAATTGTAAATTAAAAAAAAAACAATATTTAAGAGGAGGCCGTGGTTTTCCTTATTTGTAGCCTCGCTTCTCCTCACCACGATGCTCTTAGAGAGCAGGGTGTCTGGGGTAACTTGCACCCCTGAGGCTGTGAAGGGAATGCTCTGGAAGACAAGGTGGGAGGCTGTGCCCAGCAGCCTCTGCCCCTCCCCCCGCCTCCCTCCCCGGCCCCTCTCCTTGCCTCTGGTCTCCCCCACTGTGTTCCATTTCCCTTTCCCTCCATCTCTGGGCCGGGCCAACCTTTCACGGCATTATTTTTAGTTTGGTATGGCAGCCCTGACTTGTTGCTCTTGTGGTTTCTTTTTCCCTTTACCGAGGATGTATGATTATTTTTCTGCTTGCGCGTTCAAGGGCGTCGGGAACATTCTGTGCTTATGGCTAACCCCTTGCATTTCCCCGAGGTGCTTTGTTCATTTGTTCATGAACTTTTAATTTTTTCCAGGCTTGTGTGTTCTGTCCAGACTGCAGCTTTTCTGGAGCTGGGCTGGCCTCTTTGTTTTGGGGAAGCTTATTGCCGCACAGTCAGACCATCTGACAGTTGTTATCTGCGACCTGAGAGACAGAACTGCCAGCGATGAGAGCCAGAGGCAGCGATGAGCTGCTCTTCTCGCAGACCTCCCAGGTCCCCGGCCCCCAGCGCCATCTGGGACCACCCGAGGAAAGCGACCAGCATGACACCAAGTGTTCACGGGAGGATGGAAAATTTCTCCACCTACCAAGGCCGGCCTCGGTCTGTCCTCGAGCCCCTGACAATGGTGAGAACCGTCAGATGTCCACTGTGACCTTCTCTCCCTCCTTGCCCCCTCCTGTCTTCCTTCTTTTTTTCTTTCATCTCTGTATTTCACAAAAGCCCGTGGACTGGCTGCTGGGTAGCAGTGCTCAGGGAGCAAGCGCACCAGCCGATCTATCGGACTGGGTACGAGCCAGAGAACCAGGTCTTCCAGGAAGTTCCCCATCATGTTGGGAATAAAAGCCATGCTCTTGAACAGGGCCAACCCAGCCCCCAGGGACTGACGGCTGCCCGTCGCTTCCCATCCATCCCCTGCCATGCTTTCCTTCACTCGCTTCAGTCCCCCTCAGGGCCTGCTGAATGCTCTGGCATTGGGACCGCTGGTAGGTGCTCCCTGCTCACCCTGACCTCTGCCCAAGTGCTCCCTTCCCTGAGTGGCCTTTGCTGACTCCCCCTGCCTCTGCACTCTCCACTGCGTATCTCACTTTAGTTTCTTCACCGTCTGCCTTCTTGTGGAATTAACTCTGTATTTATTTGTTTGCTTGTTTATTCACTGCCTTCACCTCCCCCACCCCAAACCTTCCGTCTTTTTTTCCATGTGGAGCCCAGTGCCTGACACCGAGTTTGTCCTCCATAAATATCTGTTTGATGAATGGATAACTAAATACTTCAAAGGGAACATAAGAAATAACAAAAATAACATCATAAATAAGGATTATGATGATGATGATAATAATAATGATGATGATTGACTTTTTTGGTATTTTACCAAGTACTTGTGTTTTATGTATACGATCTCCAATCTTCAAAACAATCAGGAGAGAGGATATTATTTATATATTTTGCCAAAAAAGGAGGCTTCCCAGACTCTGGAATTTTCCCAAGGCCACCCACCTAGTGAGGGATGGACCTGGCATCCATCCTCAGACAGGTCTGACTGCAAAGCCAACAGTCATTCTTTCGTCTTGACCGTGATGTCTAATGCACATAAACAACTCTAATACAAGCCAGAAAGTGACCGGCTCCGTGAGAGGCGCAGATAAAACAGCCTGGGAGTTCAAAGGAGAAAGAAGTGGCCTCTGAATGAGGGGAGCAGGGAAGGGTTACGACACAGTGATTTTGTTTTTCTGGACCTGTGCCCCTGCAGGCTCTCGGGAGGGGGCGGGGAGGGCGATTTGGACTGTGAAAGCCCCGGTGTGTTGAAGGAGAATCCCAGAAAGCTGCCGTGAGTGTGTGTGTGTGTGTGTGTGTGTGTGTGTGTGTGTGTGTGTGTGTGATTATAGTAGCGAATAGAAAGGCACGGGCAACAAGGTGAGTTTAAATTCTATTCAGAGAAGGGTACTGGCGGTAGTAGGAAGTGTTTGTTTTATCCAGTTCGAACTCTGAGTCTTATTTAAAGACAAAAGTACACATCTGTATCAATTACAGGAAGAGCTTCACGTAAACATCTCTAATCCCACATTTTTGTTTAATCAGACCTCACTATTTATCTACAAAAATGTACAATATTTTCTTATCGAGTCATGTTTTAATTTCGGATCTAGTCTAAACGTTCCCAGGCCTGTCTAGCCTGGGGACGGGGTGTGGGTCCCATGTGACCATTCTACCTCTGGAACGCAAGTTGTCATGGTTCAGCATCCCCATCTACTCAAGGGCCACGTCTCTGCCCAGCTTCTCCTCAAGTCTTCAGGAGCCTGTCACTGCTCACAGGCAGGCCCTGCTGGGTGGCACTGCTCTGCTCGCTCTCTGCTGCCCGGCACTGCAGTCTCCACAGGCTCGTAGGTCCTGTGCTTCAGGCCAAGCCTGCACCTACGGCTGCAAACCCGAGAAGTCCCCAGTAGCCCTCCGCTGGAGTCCAGCCCAGTGCTGGAGCCGTACACTGTGGTCCTCAAAGACCACAGAGGCCTTTTCTCCCCTGAGGGCCAAGGTCAGTGGGGGAGGGCTGGGAACCAGACTGGAAAGGCCTGGCAGTCACAATAGATTTCGATGGATACCAATGTGTCATCAGGAACTGAAAGTAAACGTTAAAAGCCCCATGATGTCAACGTGAGAGTAACAGTGTCCCGTAATGGAGCTTGTGCAGGGTCACCTACTTCCTGATCTTTCAGGTGAGGAGAGGAAACCTGCAATTTAGAGCTGATAAAGCAAATGGAAGGAGTAAAAGTATATTTAAAGCATAAAGAGGAATATTATAAACTGACATTGAATGGTGGAAGAAAAAGCAGTGGGGGGGGACACAGAACTATAACAATTCTTTTTTTTGAAAATTTTATTTATTTATTTTTAGAGGGGAAGGGATGTAGAGAGAGAGAAACATGAGTTGGTTGCCTCCTGTACTCCCCCAACAGGGGGCCCAGCCCACAACCCAGGCATGTGTCCTGACTGGGAGTCAAACCAGTGACCCTTTGGTTTGCAAGCTGCTGCTCAGTCCACTGAGCCACACCAGCCAGGGCAGAACAATTCTGATTAATCGGTTGCCTTTACAACTATAACAATATCACAGTTTAACATGCTAAAGAGTGCAATTCAGAACAAGGATCCAATAGTTTTGAGTGTACATAAGCCTAAAAACATAGTATCAACATGCATAAAGAAAAGAAATTCAATACAAGATCTAGGCAGAAATGCTTGATGGGAAGAGACTTTGGTACCTTCTCTTAGTCTATGGCAAATCAAGTGAATAAAAAGTAATAAAAACAGCAGACTTAAACAACAAAATTAACAAGGGAAATCCAATTGTATATATCATACTCTGTTCCATGAAAACAGAGCACACATTTTCCCCAAGTACCCAAGGAATATTTGCACACACAAAAATGACCATCCATTAGGGCGCAGCGGGAACTGAGAGAAGTCCTAGAGTGGAATCTGTACCAACACCTTCCCCTGGCTGCCGTGGAAAAACAATAGGTGAAAACAAACAACTGCACTACCCCCCTGAAAATATTTCTTAAAAGTTTCTTAGGGTAACTTTTGAGGCAAGGAGGAATCCAAAACCAAAATTACAGACTCTCTAGGAAAACACTACATATCAGAAGATATGTTATGAAACTATAAATTCTACTCTCTTCTATTTATGTGTAATAAAAATGAACATAAATTAACAAAGAGAAGAAAATAACCCGAACAAGAGTAGAGGGAGAAAGAATCAAAGGAGAAAGCATAAATTAATTAATGAGAAAGCAAAAAGTAAAACAAAAACAAAGATGTCATTGTTTTAAATAAAGGCAGAATGCAACTATCAGCTAATCTACACAAGTGAAAAAAGAATGCATAAAGTGAAAACTAATAACAAGACCATAACCACAGGAATAGGGAGCACTAAAGGACGGGCAGAGAATACACTGCATAACTTCATAAGATAAGCTCGTGAACTTGGTTATAATGGATAATTTTTCTATGATAATGAGTTATTAAAACTGACCCAAAATAGATAGGAGATGGAAACATTAGAAAATAACAACAGAAAGAGAGACTAAAATGCATATATTTTGGAAAGTAAGTAATACATTATTAAATAACACTCAAGTTAAGAAAGAGATTATAAAGGAAATGTTTAAATATTTAGTACTGAAAGATATAAAAATCTTATGTTTCAAAATTTATGGGACAACACACATACTTGTACTCAACTGTTCAGAGAAGATTTCTTCACCTTTGCCCCAAAGTGAAAGCAAAGAAAGTATCCATCAACAGGTTAACAGCTAAACAAACAAACTGTGGTATATCCACACAAAGGAATAATACTCAGGAATGAAAAGGAATGAACCACTGATATGTGCAACAACATGGATGGATCTCCAAAACATAACGCTGAGTAAAAAAGACCAGACATTACAGAGTACATTTCTGTAGGATTCCACTTATAGAAAGTTCCAGAAAAAGCAAAATTAATCCATAGTGCTAGAAAGCAAATCAGTGTTGCTTTGGTGAAGTGTCAGAAAAGACTGAAGGAAAAGAGGCATGAGGACACGTTTTAGCAGGCAAGGGAAGTGTACTGTGTCCTGATTGTGTTCAGTCACTCAGGGTACACATATGTTAAAGCTCATCAACCTGTCCACACAAAATGGCTAATTTCATGTTACAGAAGTTATATCTCAATAAAGTTAACTTTTAAAATTGTGTGGCAACACAGTAGCACATTGATGGAACTTTGTAGCTATAAATAAATTTATTTGGAAACAAAGTTTAAAAATAAAAATGTTAATCAACATAAAGAATTGGAAAGAGCAACAGAACAAATCCAAAGAAACAGGAAGGAAGAAAACATCATTATAAAAAAATAATAATATAGGTTAACAAAGGCAAAACTCTTAGAAAATATTAACAAGAGAGGAAAAATTCGTGCCAAGAAAAAAGAGAGAAGATATACATAAACAGAGAATTCAGAGGAAAAAGAAGAGGGTGGGGTGGGGAATAGCTATGAACATAAGGGAAGATTTTTAAAAATTAAATATAATGCACATTCATTTGATAATGCACACACACAATGAAATGTTCTGTTCCTGTAAGAGAGACAGTGAGGAAAATCTTCATTATCGATATTGAAAGATCTCCAAGATATATTGTTAAGTGAAAACAGCAAGGTATGAAAAGGAGCACATTATGTATTACCAGTATATAGACAAGGAGGGGACAAGCTCTGTTTGAGTTGCCTTGTAATATAAATTCATAAACAATATCTGGAAGGGTCCTCGTGGTTGCTGGTGTATGTGTAGATTGGGAAGAGTTGCCACTGAATCAGTGAAAGAAAGCTTTTTTGGGTATACCTTTTCGTTGTTTGAATTATATGACTCTACTACCTATTCAAATAGGTAGCTTGAAAAAAAGTTAAAAATTTGTGTTACTATGGTTATGTGTGTTCTCTAAGTAATCGATCCTTCAAGTATCGCTTTCTGATAGAGTTTGGGATTAAACTGAAAGTAAATGAATGGTCACAATTTTATTTTGGACTTTTAAATCTGGGATAGAATTTAATGATCATCTGATGAAATTCAAAATCTCACTTGCCCAGTAAAAAGAGTGAAATCCAGAGAGGTTAAGTGGTCGTTTTATCTACTGTCAGAGGTAAGCTGAGACTTAGGTGCCTTGCCTTTTCCTATTGATTCAGTGGCAACCGTACTTCTCATCTGTATAATTCATTTTAGGCTATTTTCTCTCCCCTGTTCTTACTTAAGTGGCTCTTCTTTAGAGAATTGTGTGATAACTACTTCCCAGTTCCTCCAAGCTCGTTTTCCCACAGGGGAGAATTGATCCCTGAAATTCAAGGCCAAAGACCGAAATGACAACTATACTCACCTGCCTGCAGAAACATTTTTGCTTGGGGTCTTATTCGGACGTTATATGTTGTATAGGAGCTCCAAGGAATGGGAATTTGATTCTGGAAGCCAGCAATTTTCAGTCATTTGGGGGCTCTGTGCAAGTTTTCTGTTGGTTGGAATAGTAATAATAGAAAATAAAGCTAACACTTGCTGGGTTCTCTCTCTACATAAGGAACTGATCGAGGTGCTATATGTGGAACGAACACATTTAATCCTCACGACAGTCCTACAGGTCAGATACTGTCAGGAAACGCATGATAGAGCAGATGAAGCTGAGGCTTACAGAGGTGACTCCCTCGGGTTCACAGAACTGGTCAGTACTGGAACCGAGTTGCAGACGTAGGGGGTCTTACTCCAAAGTCACATCCTTCATTGTCTCTCAGGTGTCCCTGCCACACGGATTACTTTTTTACATCTCTGATTCTAGTTTCCTTCCCCACTTCTCTCACACCCGCTGAGTTAGAAATGTCTTCCCTTTGTGTTTTCATGCATTTCTGAGTGCAATGAGTTCTGATGGCAGTCTACCAACAATTCTATTTCTTGACACTTCCTCTTATCCAAGACTTCGTTCAAGAAGAGATCGGATTGCTGTGGGGTATTTCTCTGTGTGAGGCACGTGCATTTCAGCAAGAGCAGTTTTAAGGAGTGATATTGTATTAACATCGTCTAATGTAGGTTACAGGCATAAGAGTGATATGTTAATTTGTAAAGACTTTTTTTCTTAGAGAAATTAGTTATTGAGTATTAGAATAACTCACATGCATGAAAAGTTATGCATTGTGATTTTTTAAAAGAATTGCTGCTTGCATTGTTTTCAAGTAAAAATTGTAAGCCAAATACAGTCAGTATTTTTTTGCTTAGTATGACCTAAGAAATATCTTTTAATGCATGAAAATGATTTATAATGTGCATACCAATAAATATCTTAATTTTTAGAAAATTTACATATTTTGAAGTGCTTAACATCTTTTTTTTAATGGCATGGATATTTTTCCTACCTCTTATTTACAAAAATATGATACTGGTATGTTACAGGGTGCTGAGTGTAAGGTGGTGTTAACATACAATAAATGCTCACACCACATACCAAAATTAACTCAAAATGAACCACAGACCTTAATGTAACAGCCTAAATGATAGAACTCTTAAAAGAAAACATAGGTGTAAATCTTCATGACCTTGGATTAGGACATGAAAGCATGAGCAAATGAAAAGTATATTGAATTGAACTTCATCAAAATTTAAAACATTTGCCCTGGCTGGTGTAGCTCAGTGGATTGAGCATGGGCCTGGGAATCAAAGGGTCACTGGTTCGATTCCCAGTCAGGGCACATGCCTGGGTTGCAGGCCAGGTCCCTAGTTGGGGATGCAAGGGAGGCAACCACACATTGATGTTTCTCTCCTCTCTTTCTCCCTCCCTTCTCTTCTGTCTAAAAATAAATAAATAAAATATTTAAAAAAATTAAAACCTGTATGTTTCAAAGAACAGTATCAAGAAAGTGAACAGACAGCCCACAAAATGGGAGAACATATCTGCCAATCATATATCTGACAAGAATCTAGCATTGAGCATAAAGAACACTTACAAGTCAACAATAAAAAGACAAATTGCCCAATTAAAAAATAGGCAAAGGATTTGAATAGGCATTTCTTTTTTTTTTTTAATTTTTTTAATTTTTAAAGATTTTATTTATTTATTTTCAGAGAGAGGAGAAGGGAGGGAGAAAGAGCAATGTATGGTTGCCTCTCACATGGCTCTCACTGGGGACCTGGCCCGCAACCCAGGCATGTGCCCCGACTGGGAATCGAATCCAGGACCCTCTGGTTCCAAGCCCACGCTCAATCCACTGAGCTACATCAGCCGGGCTGAATAGGCATTTCTTAAAAGAAGAAATGCAAATGGGCAACCAGCATGTGCAGTAAAAGTATTAATCATTAGAGAAATGCTAATCAAAATCATGAGATACCATTTCACGCTCACTAAGATAGCTATATTTCAAAAAGATAGACAATAACAAGTGTTGGCAAAGATGTGGAGAAACCAGAGCCCTCATACAGCTGAGACTATAAAATGGTGTAGCCATCTGAAAAATAGTCTGGCAGTTCCTGAGAAGGTTCAACATAGAGCTACCACATAATCTAGTGATTTCTCTTAGGTGATAACATATCCACACAAAAACTTATACATATTATTCATAATACCCCCAAATTGGAAACATCCGAAATGCCCATCAACGGATGAATGCACACAAATTCTGGTATATCTATACAATGGTATTTTCCAACCATAAAAAGGGATGAGGTATTGGTGTGTGCTGCAGTATGGATGAACCTTTAATTCATTATGCTAAGTGAAAGAAACCACACTTTGCATGATTTCATGTGTGCATAATGACCAGAATAGGTAAATCTAGAGACAGAAATTAGGTAGTAGTTGCCAGAGTTTGTGGGGTGGGGAGAAAGGAGAGTGACTGCTCATGGATATGGGATTTCTTTTGGGGGTGGTGGTAATGTTCTGAACTGGATAGTGGAGATGGTTGCACAACCTTGTGAATACATTAAAATCCACTGACTATACACTTTAAATAAGTGAATTTTATGGATTATGAATTATATCTCAGTTTTTAAAAAGAAGTGATAAATGTCAGATACTACATTACCTCTGAGAAGATTAGCCATATACACATTTCAAGAGATCTGTTCTAGTTCCCTGCCTTGGATCCCTTACCCAAGTGAGTCTCACCTACATGAAGGGCATAAAAGGGTCAAGAACGTGGAAATCAGGAGATGGATTGTCAGGAGGAATGCTGTGAGAGAGCTTTGCCTGAAGCCCCAACCCTCTCCCAGGACTGGGGTAGGGAGTGCTTTCCCCTTTGAGTGGGGTCTCATCTTCCGTGGAAACCCGAGTCCCCACAGTTACCGGGCAGAGGCTCCAGGTGTGCCATGCAAACCTAAGCAAACCCACGTGGCTGTGCCAGCAGGTCCAGAGCTATATTGGGAACTACTGACCCCGCCTTCTGATGCGAGGTCAAGGGGCATGACTCCCAGGTCCAGCTGGGGAGCCCTTGGCTGGAATATTGTCCTGGAGATTCCAGCGGTGGAGACTCCTTCTGGAGGTGTTGAGTGGTGCCTGATGAAGGAGGCGTTCTTCTTCTGAAAGTTATGTTTGCAGTACCCCAGCAGTAGGTCTCCAGAGAACCCCTAAAAGCACTTGCCAGAGAAAGGGGCAGCTCAAAGCACCTCTTAGACCGAGAGGGCATGGGACCATTTACGGACAGTAGTCAGCAAGTCACAACTTTTCTCCTGGTCACTTCTCCTCCCTCCCTGCTCGGACCTCAGTGAGTTGGTAAGTCAGGGAGGAATAAGGGGGAAGAGAGAATGAGAGTCACCCCACTCCCCCATTGCAAGTGGTCCCAGCCAAGTGGTTTGCTCCCTGGCGCACAACTCTGGCTGGTAGAGCTGGGTTCATTTTCCCAAGCGCATAGCCTCTCTGCTGTACTGAGAGAGAAGATGAATATCTGTACAGTAGACATGGACATTTCTGAGTCCTAGCAGTTAATTTAGAGCAGGCTAAGGCAGGGCAGTGCTGTGATACAGAAGAAAGAGCAATTGTGTTAAGGGTTCAGGAAAGAAGGACAGCCTTGTGCAGACCTACAGAGTCACTCTGGTTTCCAAGTCTTCACAAGGGTCTTAAAGCATTGCCTTCCAGCAAGATACATGCTTTCCTCCGCACAGATGAAAAGGAAAAGAAAAGAAAACCCGTGCAAAGTAAATAACAGAGTTAACAGTGTGACGATCTACACATGCAGTTTCTTCGCAGGTTTGTGACTGTGGAAAATATTCACCGGTAAGCACTTTCTCACCTATGGCACCTATGGTACTGCATACATTAATTTCTCTAACAAGTAATGCTCAGCACTTCCTACAGATTGATTTTGGAGACTTCGTACGTTTATTTCAGGAGGCGCTCATGTTGGGATAGCTTCTACAAGTTCTTGTCGTTCATTAAAGCTCAGGAAAGGACCTAACAGTGCAGACACATGTTCACACCTAGGGGCAAACGGGGGCCTTTAAAATATGATGTTTGGTCAAATGGTTGGACTTCCACAGGACTTGGCCATCACTAATATGATATCTATAGTCAGAGGACTGGTATCATTTTGGTTGCTCTCTTGAAACACTCCCTTCAAAAATTAGTCATCTCTATTTAGAATTTGAAAAAGATGCTGCTATTCTACACATTTTTATCTATAAAAGGAAAAGCGGTTTTCATTGCACCTTGTTCTAAAACAGCAGCACTGTGAGTAAGCTATACAGAAAGCAAAGATGCTTCAACTATTTTGAAAATGCAGGTCAATGAAATTACTAAATAAGAGATTCTGGTGTACAAACCCCAATCTAATCCACTCCTTACATCTTACAGGTGAGGCTTGAGACTCAGATGTGAAGTGTCAAAGGTGAGGTTGTCTAATTCTAAGACCAGCCTACTTTCTACCACCGGATGCTGCCGGGAGATCGGAGTGCCTAGGAAGTAGCCAAATACCATTTATCAAAAGTCAGTGTCAACTTGACCTAAACAACAGAATCTACCTTGGGGTGGTTAAGCCCACTTTGTCCTTGATCTTTCCTGACCTCCTACTGAGGATGAGAGGAACATCCTACCTTACCCTTGACCTGCAGCCATCATCACAACCCTGATTTCAGCTTCCTACACCTAAGGGGAGGAGGGTGCGGGGAGGCAGTCATCTGGGACGGGGGCATCAGGATGACAGGCGTGGATCCGCAGTGTTTACCTGGCTACCTGTTGTTGAGGAAAGCAGCTGCTTGTGATGGGCTTTGGGACAGAGGGATCCTGCTGGAACCTGCCCTGTTCTAACTTACATCTTCCTGAAAGCCAGCAGCCCAAAGGCCAGAAGGAATGAGACACTGTCTTTTAGCAGTCAGCACTGGGCATTGGGATGAGCAGCTGCTGCCATTCTTTGTTTGCAAAGCATCTGATGATCAGATTTGTTACTTCTTTAACAAAAAAGGAAAGTGGGAATGCTACATAAATGCAGAATAAATTGTTTAGTCATTAAGAGCCACGAAGCTGTGTGTTAGTTTCCTCTGGCTGCTGTAACGCAGGACCGCATGCTTTGTGGTTTAAACACACACACACATTTATTCACTTAAGAGTTCTGGAGCTGAGAAGCCCAGAATCAGTTTCCCTGGGTCAAAATCCCCTGGTGTCAGCAGGACTGTGTTCCCTCTGAGCCTCTAGCAAGAGATTCCATTTAGAGTTTGGCTGGGTGATTCAGGATAATCTCCTCATCTCAAGGTCCTTAATTTAATCGCTCCTGCAAAGTCTCTTTTGCCATATAAACTAACATCCACAGGTTCCCAGGATTACATCCTCAATATCTTTTTTTGGGGGGTGGGGATTACTCAGCTGGCCGCAATCTGCAGGTCAATAAGCCTCTTCATGGATGCACTTAAGCCTCCTTTTTCAAACATAATGAACTCTATGAGGCCATTGGGTACAATCAGGGCACCAGGCTGCTGTGGGGTGCCAGCAGACTAAAGAAGTTCATTTAGTTCACAGAGGTCTAATTTAAATCCAAGGAGGGACCTGGGAACCACATTTGATTTTTATCCACAGCAGCTGCTACCGCTACTTTATAATCAGGCTGCCCGTGCTTGCCTGAGTTTGTGCAGGTGTGGAGGGAAGCAGACGATGGAGTGTCTCTTGCTCTTCTTCAGCTCTTCACTCTTCCAACTGCGAGGCTAAGCGCCACACAGGAGAACCGACTGGGAGCCCTGCTGGCTGGAAGCCTTCTGGATCCTGTGTGTGGCTCTGGGCTTGGCTGCTCTCCACTCCACAGTTGGGGATCCCACCTGTGACACTGGCCAGTAAATTCCCTTTCTGCCTTCTTGGCGTAAGCCTTTAGATTTAACTGACAAGAGCCTGTAACTTCTGGAGCGAAGGATGCTATGAATGGAGGAGAGGTGAGTGAATCATCTGTGAGTGGATACCACAAATGATCCTGGTGGAGGACGGAAGGACCCAGGCTCTGGACCTAGACTGCCTGGGTCTGAATTTGCTCTGTGTGACCTTGGGGATCCTTGGTTTCCTTACTTGTAAAACTGGGGAAATTGCAGTACTTAGCTCCTAGGGCTGCTGCAAAGATAATCTGATCAAATTCTTAGCATGAGGCCTGGCATCGAGAAGCGCTCAATCCATTCCGAATAATGGTGCCAGCTGTGGGGGCTCCCGGGACATGGGCTTACTGGTTGATTCAGCAAGGTAATCCTGAATGTGTGTGTCAGGGCCGGGGGTGGGGGGCGGTGCACTGTAGCCTGCGTCTTATCTTTAGTTATATTTATGGAGACTTGACCAGAGTCGGTGCTCTCGGGGAGACAGAGATGTATGATATAGAGAGCTCAGCATCTGAAAGAGAGCAAAATAGATATAAAAGTTCTCATAGATGTCACCGGACTGAGGCAGCTGGATCAGACTGTCAGAATCCAGAGCAAGAGGGGAGGCATTGGGGGTTATGGGAAGGAGGGACCGTTTTCTCGAGAACATGGGGCTCCAAAGACTTGTGAAATCCCTGCACGCCACTCTCCTGATTCTTGGAATCTGTTTCCATCTGGGATTATCTGGTGTCCATTTCCAGTTAAGAGTGCCACATAGAGATACAGCTGAGGCTGCCTCTGTGTAGGCAGAACTCGTTGACTTGGGAGCCTCACAGGCGAGCATTCAGGAGGGGACCAGCCGGGGCAGCTGGCTTCTCCTGCTACAGCTCTTCCAGGCTCTGGCCTGTGCAGGGCAGGGCTGGGTGTGCAAACCTGGAAACTGAGATCTGGAGCAGAGCAGGGAAGCAGGCTGATGAAGGTCTGACCTTTCAATGGGCGCATTTCACCATCCTTTCCTGTGGCCAAGAGTACCTGACTCCCTCCACGCCTTGGGATGGCCTCTCCAGATCAGGGTGACTGTGTTAGTCTTCCAGGGACACTGCATAGCAAAGCACTGTGAACTGGGGGGCTCAAAAGAACAGAAATGCACTTTCCCCCAGTTCTGGAGGCCAGGCATCCTAGATCCAGATGTTGGCAGGGTCAGTTTCTTTTGGAGGCTCTGAGGAGGGACCCGTCTCTGCCTGTCTCCCAGTTTCTCTCTGTTGTTGCAGTGTCCTTGATGGTCACTGCCTTGTAGCTGGGTGGCTAATCTCCATTTTCTGGCTCCGTTGTCATGTGGCCTTCTCCCCTTTGTCTCTTGTAAGAGCTCTCCTGATTGGATTTAGGGCCCGCCCTAATTCAGGGCGGTCTGATTTCAAAGTCCTTACCTTCATTACACCTGCAAAGATTATTCCAAATAAGGTCATATTCTGAGGTTCCAGGTGGATATCTTTTGGGGGGACATATTTCAACCTAATCGAGTGATCATATACATTTTACGTTGAAACCAAGACATGTTGGGGTCGAAAAATGTTAATGGGACAGATTGCCAGACAAGTGTCCTTGTTTGGGGCCACCGGGCTGGCTGTGTGTCCCCCCTCAAACTAACCAACACCATCTTCCCCTGGGAGGAATAGGTGTCAGGCTGTGTGGGTTGGGAGAGGGAACATGAAGACCAAACTATGTGTGGCTCAGTGGGTTAAGAGTGGACCTGTGAGCCAAAGGGTCGCTGGTTCGATTCCCAGTTAGGGCACATGCCTGGGTTGCGGGCCAGGTCCCCAGTAGAGGTCTGCGAGAGGCAACCACACATGGATGTTTCTCTCCCTCTCTTTCTCCCTCCCTTCCCCTTTCTTGGAAAGATAAATAAATAAATAAAATCTTTTGAAGAAATCAGCCCCCAAAAAGCAAGGTCAAAGAGAAAAAAATGAACACAACAGGAAAAATGAATCTGAGTCTCTGTCCCCCTTCTCATGGTGTTCCTCGCATGGTATAGGGTCAAGCTATTTAGGGAGCGGAGTCTATACATGCTCCCCAGGACCGCCACATTCTCCTACCACCCGTCTCCTTGGAACCAAGCCCTTGGTGGCACTGAATCACATACTCTGACCCCCGACAGTATTTCTCGAAGCCTGGCTGGTTCACCTGTCATAGTCGGAAAACCCTCTGAACCGTGGAGAAGAAAGATTGCTTTTCTTTTGGATACCAGTTTAGAACGCACTTCAAGCAGCCTTTTGTATTGCCTCTCTGTCCCTCCAGAGTGGCCCCTTTCAGCAAGTCACTCGGCTGGGAGGGCAGCAATGGGTTGTCACTACTCTCTGTACCACGGCTCTAGGGCTTGTACCTCCTGCCCTCGGGTGGCAGGCTTGCTTTCCTGTCCTGGAGTCATTAGCTTTATCCTGAAAGCGAATCCTTTTATGAGGCAGATAGTCTTGAACTTCTTTTGCTGTGAGTATTGATAAAGTATTTGAGGTCTTTTTTTCTTCAAAGGTGTTGACTGATCAGTTCCGTACACTTCAGAAAACTCCAACACCCAACCCTCCCTTCATCCCACATCCTCGCTCCCCTATCTGCTCACCAGACCCCAGATGCAATGATTTCTGGTCCTGACATCATTGCCCCATCTCTCACTTTCGCCTCATTGATTATGCCTTCAAGGCTCCCTCCTTCTGTTCACTTGGTTTCTTTTTCGACTTCATTTGCCTGTGTGTGAATGATGCAGACATACAGGGAAATGACAGGAGAGCAGTTGGGTGTGTTTGCACACATTTGATAATCTGTTTGGAATTAAAAATATAAGATGCTCTTTTTAGGTTGCCCCATCAACGTGTATGGACTGCTCTCATGTTGAGAGGACCTTAGATTCTGAAACAAAAATTAGGTCTTATGGTCTGATAAAGTACTTTTTGTAGTAAATATTTAAATACCTATTTGGTCAAAGCCTTGCAAAGATATAAAAATGGAACAATGCTTAGTTTAAAAGTCACCGGTATGGATCATAATAAAAATCTACAACCTTCGGACAGCTGTAGAAAATCCCCAGCACCTGACTAGTACAGTGTTACTGCCCTTGCGTGTGCATGTATGTGAGTATAACCGACTTTGTATACAGGTGGCACTCTAAGCACAATGCCATGGTATTAGGACATGTAGCGTCTCCACGCGCAGTTTACATGGACCCGCCAGCCCGTTAACTTACCAGCCCCAAACACACTCAACACCGAAGAGCAATTCTTCATGGCAGGTCCTGCTTGCTCTTCTCAGCTGTCAGATGAAGGAATACTAGAAAGGGCTTTGAAAATCGAGAAAGTTATGTTTTCGAAAAGTGTATGACTTACAAGGACCACGATGTAGGAGATTCCAGGTCCCTGTGGCTCAGGTGCTGTGTTTCTCACCAGCCTACCTACTCCATTGTTTATCTGACTGTCGAAGCTGCTTATTGAAAGTAATTTTTTAAGTATTGAAATACAGGAAAAAATTGAAATATAGGAAAGCTTAGAGAAAAATGACTCACAATTTCAATACTCAGAAACGTCTGTTAAGATTTTGACTTAAAATAATTTTCTGTGTATATATGAATATAGAAGAGATCATGTTGAATATGCAGTTATGTATCCTGCTTTTTTACTTCATATGCTCAGCATCTATGTAACTAAAAATTCTTAAAAACATAATTTTTAAAATTATTCAAACTTCACTGTGGCAGAGATCTTTGCCTGTTTTGTTAACCAGTGCCCATCCAGTGCCCAGACATAGTTGGCACTTAATAGTCATTAAACGATTCTATATATTGTGAATGTACTGGCATTTACTTGTTCACACTCTAGTCATGGACAGTTTTTTCTGTTTTTAATTTTCTTTTAATCCTCGCCGGAGCACATGCCCACTGATTTCAGAGTGAGAGGAAGAGAGGGAGGGAAAGAGAGAGAGAGAGAGAGAAACAGAGAAAGAGAGAAACATCAATGTGAGAGAGAAACATCAATCAGCTGCCTCCCATACCCACCCTGGCTGGGGATTGAAACTGCAACCTAGGTATGTGGCCTGACTGGGAATCAAACCCAAAACCCTCCAGTGCACAGGATGATGCTCCAACCAGCACAGCTGCTTGGCTAGGGCAACAGTTTTTTCTTTGATAAATTGTATTTCTATGAACACTTTTGGGTACATTTATAAATCACCTACCAAGGGAGTTACTTCTGAAAATTTGACTTCCTAAAGGTATAACTATCAAGTCAAACAGGACAAACATTTTTATGGCCCTTGATGCAACTTGTTTTTCAGTAGGGCGCCCAACTTCAAGGAGATATTATGTAGAGATTACAGGTAAAAATCTCTACAGCCCTGGCTGGTGTGGCTCAATGGACTGAGCATTGGCCTATGAACCAAATGGTTGCTGGTTCAATTCCCAGTTGGGGCACATGGGTGGGTTGCAGGCCAGGTCCCCGTTGTGGGGCCGGGGGCCGGGGGGGGGGCATGTGAGAGGCAACCACGCATTGATGTTTCTCTCCCTTTCTTTCTCCTTCCCTTCCCCTCTGCCAAAAAACCAATAAATAAAATCTTAAAAAACAAATCTCTACATAATAGTTAATAAGATTCGTTAATAAGGTATCAAACCATGCCTTTCCTGAAATAATTTAAGCAAAATCACTTACTAATCAGAGGTGATGGGGAAATAGCTAAGTCACTATGTCTAACTGTCGACTTCCCCCTGCCCTACAGTTAACGCTAGGAGGATTTATTACTCATTAAATAATTGCATATTGAGTGCTAAAAATGGATTGCGTGCTAAACTCTGGGAAAACCATGATAATCACAGTCTCTGCCTTTCTGGGGCTTGTAGTTGACTGCGGGGGACAGGGGCTTTGAAGGGACAGCAGCACCTGGGAGTGCTGAGTCAGAGTTAATTCCTTTGAGTAACTTGGGGTAAACTACACATCGTTTACTTGGCTCTTAACACCTGGTATTTCTTCTCTCGGGAAGAAAGAGTCAACATCATGAGTCAGAGTTTGGAAAGAGATGAGACTTAAAGGGACCCTGCGTGAACTCAGTTACAGTGTCAGTGGCAGAAGCTTGAATAGACTCAGTAGGAAAGCTCCCGCAGAGGTCTCGGCTTCGGCATTTAACTTCCCGAGGCCTTGAGTTTCACCTGTAAAATGAAGAATTCACACTTCAAACCCAGGTCTAGCTTTGTTTTTGAAATCTAAGTTTTAGCAGTCTCTACCTACCCCACAATATTTGCTATGTTCTAAGGGCAGAACTTGGTGTTCACAGACAGAATGTTTTGAGGTAGTCCATGATTAGCTTTTTCATACAAAAAGTTTTTATAGTAAAATTTGGTGAAACCAAGCTCCCATTCACCTTGTGCCTGCTCATCTAGACACATCTTTTTCTTGACGATGTGTTGGCCATACTCAGAGTGTCCAGAAGCACACTGCTGGTTTCCTTTACCCTGTTCCTTGGCTTGAAGTATGTCTTGGAGTCATACAATGGCAGTCATATGAATGCCATTCATATCATTGCACTGATACTGAGTACTGTTCCTTCCATTTCATTGTGCGTGCGTGTGTGCGTGTGTGTGTGATCACAATACTCCGTCTACGTTCTCTCCCAGATAACAAGTAGCCTGGGACACTTGGTGGGTCCTGGTAAGGAGACCAGGAATGACTGTCTCATGCCCTTTGGTGGCCATCCTCAGTCACTGAAGGAACAGCTCTGAAGAAAACAGCATCTGGGGAAAAACTTTATTTTATCTGAAAATAAAATCAGTTTGTCGATCTGAAGGACCCACGCAGAGAAGGAGCATTCAGTCAATGGGAGGAAATTGGCTGCGACAGGAGGGTTATGAGTGGAAGGGAGATGGAGCTTGAGCCGAGACAGTGGGTAGGGCGGCTTTTTATAGGCACCTTGTCACCTCTGAGGATGGCAAAAGTTACCGTTAGGAGCAACAACTGGACCTGGCCAACTGTTAATGGCTAGAACAATGCTAGTGAACAGGATCCTGGCTGGCCGGAGGCTACTAGCAGATTTTAACTGCCACACCAGCTCAGGGCCAAGGAGCATATGGCAGGACCCCCACGTCATCTGTGCTCTCTTGGAGCACTTCAAGAGACACTGTGGGAAGCCAAAGGTTGGGTATTGGGTGAGACCAGGTGACTTGGTCTGTTGTATCAACTATGATTACAAGAGATTTTATTGGATTGGAATAAACTTCCTTATGATGCTTCGTTGCCAGGGAGCTCCTTATTAGGAGAGTTGATGTCAGCCTTCCGGGTGGCTCCATGGATGGCCCTTTACAGGCAAAGAGCCAGTGTGGACAGACAATGAGATGACGTGAGTGCCAGGTTTCTCGGCTTTGGGAGCTTTAATCATGAATAAGGGGGACAACTGAAGATGAGCTGAAAGAGAAAGAACACTTCTCTTCCAGGAGGTGTAGATCCTTGTTAAGAAGAAACTGGCATTTCTCACATCCCCTTCCCAAGTTCAAAGCCAGCAAGAAAGCTCTTTATGCGACTGTGATGATGCCGAAGGAACTGGGCGGTCACCTCATCTGTCTTTGAGTGTTGGCATGCCTTGAACTTTGCTCTTTCCTCATGTTAATAATTCTAGGGCTACATTAGTACTGGGTGTACTAGTTTGAAATTTTCCTTTGGGAAGTTGCACCATCTCTTTTGGTACTAGCTGTTCCTGTTTTATTGAGCAGTAGCAAATGCGCTCCCCAGTTCTAAACCCATGTTTGCCGAGTGCTCCGTCCAGGCAGAAGGCCTAGAGGAGGCAAGGGGGCAGCTTTCCTTGACTTTTTATTAGAAATTTAATTCTTTAAAAAAAAATTAAAAAAAAAAATTAATTCTTTTTTTCTAAAGAAGTTTGCCAAATGTTTACATTAAAAATAAACATATCTTCACAAACATCGTTTGGCTCAAATTAGGATAACTTATGTTTTGAATTTAGATGAGATGAATCATTGATCGGAATGAAGATTTATTCTCTATTCACCAAACATATATTGATTTCTCACCATTAGCCAGGAATTGTGTTAAATACTATGAGGCTTATATTGATAAATGAGATAATCCCTGCCTTCAAATTACTCAGTCTCTTGAGGGAGATATACAATGAAAGATTAACGGCACATTGTGCTTAATATTTAGGTGTAAGTAAGCTGAGGAGGCTATGAAGCTATTTTGGGGACTCCAGGCAGGGAATATCAGGCCCAGAAGATCACCCATTGTAATGTCAAAGACTTCTATGGCTATCTATGTGACCCTTAGTCCTTTGGGCATCCCAAACGTTCTTTACACCTTACAAGGCTTGATGCCCCATTCCCTTCAGGTCTTTCCTCAAAAATCACCTTCCCACTGACGTCCCTCCTGATCAGCCTATTTAAAATTGTGCCTCAGCTTGCTCTCCTCCTCCTCATTTCTTACGCTTCTATGCTTCTTCTTTCTCTCTTGCAATGATCATTATTGCTTATAATTTTTTAACTTGTTATTGTTATTAACTGACTATCTCCCTCTCCCCTTATCAGAAATGTGAACTCCATTCTTATGTAGTTATATTCTCAGGACCTAGAATATTGGATTTCACTCAGTATTGGAGGTGCTCAGTAAATATTCTCAGACAGAAAGCAAGGTTGAGGAGTCTTACCGTTTGTTCGAAGTTAAGGATATAGCAAATGCCCTAGTCATTTTACTTTCATTCTTTACTTAGCCAAATGATTTTAAGGAAAGAATATTAGATAAAATTAGATGGAAAAAAGAGTCACCTTGCAATTAATTATTTGTTGAATGCCTATTATGTACTAGGCAGTGTTGGATGATATGGTAAGTACAGTGAAGCTCAGGAGAGATGTTTGCCCTCAAATATCTTATGATATAATTGGTGAAGGAAATATGAGGCGATGTACAAAAGGATAACACATAAGAAAATAATATGAGTTATCGCAAGCGGAAAAAGAGCTGAAGGAATGTCCAAGCAACCTTGCCTGAGATGACTGCGGGCAGGTGGTTGGCCAGGAAAATTTACCTGGGAAACATGGTGCTTGCCCTTGGGTACAGGATTTAAGGAGAAAGAAATGAAACCTATGGTGGTAGAGACATATACACCACAGGGCACATCACTTACGGGGAAGACTGTGCAAAGCATGGCAATGGGAGGTGCATTACAGCATGACACAGCCCTGAGAACTTAGTTATAAGAACTTCTTTAGAGAAGTTATCTGGGAAGCAGTGAACTCATTCTAACAATGCAGCCTTTGTTCCAGCCATTGTGAAATGCCCCTTTGAAAACGATCTTCAGAGACTAATTTGTGCTTCCGAACTTTCTCACTGGGGGCATCCTTCATTATGGGAAAACCTATTTAACATGTTGGGAAAAGCCAATAATAGTTCAGGGTCAAGATGGGCACTATGGACTGAATGTGTGTGTGTCCCCCTTCCCCCAATTCATATATGAAATCCAAATGCCCAAGGTGATGGCCTCAGGGGGAGGGGCCTTTGGAAGGTGGTTAGATCATGAGGACTTTCCTGGGATTAATAATGGGATTATTGCCCTTATAAAAGAGACCTCAGCAAGCTCTCGCCCTCTTTCTGCGGGGTGAGGAGACAATAAAAAGACAGCACTCTACAAATTAGGAAGTTGGCTCTTTCTAGACATGCAGTAGGCTGGCACCTTGATCTTGGGGTTCCAGCCTCCAGAACTTTGGGAAATACATGTCTGTTGTTTATAAACCACCACTCTATGGTATTTTGTGACAGCAACTTAAACAGACTGAGACACTGGGTTCAGAAAGTGACTGGTCAAACCAAACAATACTGTTTGGGTCTCAGCTGAAGTGTGAGTTTAAAGAAATGGGCTAGATTTTCAGATGTGCCTCATACATTAGAGCTGACGGCCACTGCAAAGTCAGGATTTAAAAATGTTTTGAGAACTATGTCTTTGGCATTAAGTCCTTTTTTTAAGTTTTAAAAAATTAAATTACAGTTGACATACAATATTATATTAATTTCAGGTGTGCAACATAGTGATTAGACATTTATATAACTTACAAAGTGACCACCCCAATAATAAGTCTACTACCTGTCTGATACCATGCATAGTTATTAAAATATTACTGTATTCCCTATGCTGCACTTTATATCCCTGTGATAAGTCACCTTCTGAGATTATTGTTTTGAGAGCCATTGCTCATTTGGATGAGTAATTGTTTTCTTAAAAAAGAAGCATTTCTCCTTAATAAGTCACTCTTCACAATTGTGGATGTGCATTTTTCTAATTTTTTTGGAATTCCTTCTGTGGGTCCTTTGCATGTGGAAACGTGTTCACTGTTTCTCTATCTACTGGAATGGAACCAATTAGCTGTGATGATGAGAAATGACCTTTCTTGACTCAAGAACAACATAAAGAAAAGAACAAAAATTCAGCTCTTTTTAAATTACTGGATGAGTAATATTGGTGTGGTCAGAGGAGGAAATTAACTTGATTTTGTTCATGATAAAAGAGAGAAGTCAGGCAATGGCCATGTCATATGAACGAGAGGTTTGGGGACACGCAGGGACCCATTTCTCCTGCTCCTTTATGCTCTGCTGCACTCCCCAAACTGATTTTGGCCTCAGGCCTCAGTCCTGAAATACTCAGATGACTAGCGAGCTATATTCATGATAATCTCCAAACTTTGTCTGAGCTTTCCTAGGTAGATGTCATTTCCATGTTCTTTGGCACTGGATCTGTGTGTGTGTGTGGTAGAGTAATTATAATCATCCAACCATTTCTATTTTACATGTAAATGGGAAGATCAATAATCAGATTTAACACTTGGAATCCATACAATGTGTTCATTTACAGGAGCTTGCAGAAGATTTTGACGGGACCAATGCTACTGGATAACATTACAAAGGCAGACCTGGCTGCTGTGGCTTTGAAAGTCATTCAACTCAATGTGTTCTTCCCAGTGTGGACCATGACAGAAGGGAGAGGTAAGTGTAGATACCAAACAGGCTAGCGTTGCACTAGCTGCTGACAAATAGATCCTAAGTGCCAGGGATCACTTGGTAAGGACCAGCCCTGTTCAAAATGATAAGGTCAAGTTTCAGGACTGGCAGTTCAATCGTCACATCGGTCTTAACATCCACAAGACTCACAGCCTGTAAGGCGTAACGGAGTCCCCTAGTTATACTCTCCTAGACCTTATATGGCATTAACGTATAAAGGGACCAGAATGGATAATTCATTTTCCCAATTTCACATTTAATTAATGTATAATTTGTCACTGTTGCTTAATGTGGGTTAGACTTATCTCCAAGAAAGAGTGTATGTTCCTTGGATATAATTCAGAATATTTGTACGTAAGCCTCTACTTAGGTTAGGAAATCTTGGACTCATTGCAGACACACAGTTGATTATCTGTTGAGTTACTATAGGGACTAACCATTTGTAATTATTATTGGGACTCCCAATATCTGCAGAAATCTAGAGTGCAGAAATAAAAGGGGTGAGGGGGATAAAGTGCTTACTGCTACAGGCAAAGTGACAAGAGACAAATTACTTTGCAGCAGACTTTCCTGCCATCCGCAGCCCTCATAGCTGTGCGAGACATTTAGCTGCATGGTTTTAGCTCTTTGTTTGTGATTGCTGTCAGCTCTGTAATTTTAAAGGCAATGCACTAACCGGTGTTTAAGCAGGGCAAGAGAGGCTGTGGTATTTGCAATGAAATGCAGGAGGAGCAGGAAAACATGAGCAAGTTGGCACTTTGTAGATCATTATTGCCCTTGCTTAATAAAGCAATAGATGCTTCCAAATTGCTTTGAAGTGGTTGCCAACTTCCTCACAGTGCTGTGAAACCTGATACTTCTGCCTTTAAACAGTGTGTGAAAGTGCAAACGGTAGTACTTGTGAATTCATTCAGTGACTTCCAAACTGTCGTCTAAGCAGGAAATGGGAACAGGGAGACTGAGAACGGAGGGGAAATGGCCTCCGCAAGACTCCGTGGTTGGATGGAAGATTTGGCTGACTTTTAGTTATGCAGACTTGAACTTTACAGAGATAAACATTGGTTTCCTCAAAGGATCTAAAGGGATTAAAAGAAGGAAGTCTGATCTTCTTAACATATATTTTTTAATTTAGTAAGCTCATGGCAGAATTAAGTGAAAGCCAGCTCAACCCACATTTAATAAAACACTTCATTGGGTTACCAAATTTAATAGATACCTTTTAGAAGGTGGAAATTAGTGTCCAGATAATAAAGGGGAGTAGGTCAGAAGGGTATTTTCTGTGCTTGAACTGAGATGACTATTGCATGATTGCAGGAGACTGGTTGGATCAGCCCTCAGGTTGAAATCATTGTCTGTTACCTGCCTTTCCTTCTGTGAGCACCGGGGGTGGGGGTGGGGGGGGCATGTGTTGAGGTTCTTGAAAACGTCCAGTCATTTTTATGTGTCATAAGTGCTACACAGGAAAATAGGAAAGCCCTTTTTCTAGACCTACACTGGGGCCTTGGCTACGCACTCACAATTTCTGTTGCCTTTGGAGAGAAATGATAACTAAACAGTTGTCTTTGCCCCGTTTGCTTGCTACCAAATGGTTTAGAAAAAAGGTTGACCTTTGGGCTGCTCATCGCCCGCTGAACTGTGTCGGAGAGTTGGAAGGCTGAGTCTGTGACCTGAGTTGTTTCTGAAGCTACAGGCCACTAAGTCCAAAGAGCAGACCAATGACTCGCTTGTGCGACTCACTGGGAAGTATAAAAAAGGAGTCTTTATTTGAACACTGGTCCAGCAGCGGCCAAAGTCCTCTCCAAAAATTCATCATCTGGATAGAGGGCAGACTTCCAGCTGTGTTTTACCACACACACACACAAACACACACGTACACACACACACGCACAATCCATGTTCGGTAGTCGCATTGCTCAATAAAACTTGCTACAGTGGAGGAAATGTACTATATCACCATGTCCAAAGTGGTAGCCACAGGCCATGTGTGGCTACGAGACTGAGCAACCAGTTTAGCTTTCCTTATTTTTAATTCACTTTAAGTAGCCACGTGTGTCTCATGGGTATTGTATTTGGACAGCACGGTACTGGAGGGCCTGTGGCTGGGATGTGAGGACCTGTTTCACGTGCAATTTAAACTTGATGGTTGGTGCATATTAAAGTTTGGGAGCTTCCATTTCTTTTTCTCATGAAGCTGCAATGCTGATCGTAAAAATAAGACATGTCCCTGCAATATGATAAGGCTCTCATTAAAAACAACAAAGAAAAGCAATGCAAAAGAAAAAAAATATGTGGCTGTGGTTACAGGTGATCCTAGAGAAGGACTGGTGATTATTTCTTGGCCACAACTTTGCTTGGTGTGCTTGCTGGCTATGTCTCAGCAAGTTCACCACTCTCCTGCTGTCCTTCAGTTTTGGATGCTGGGTCCCCGCACTTTCGTCTGCGTTGGAGAACTGTCTAAGTCCTTTCCAAACCACTTCTCAGAAAAACAAAACAGAACAAGAGAGAGGAAGATGCGCTAGGTGTGCGAAAATGCTTTGACAATGCAGGTTTCAGCTTGCTACCAAGCCATTCCATACGTGACAGCAACTCACTCACTCGGAATTTGGAACGTGTTCTTTGCGGAAGTGCATTAATAATTTGCTGGTTTTCAAGGCTAAAACTATTTGCAATAAAAATATTAGAAAATATTTTTGTGGAATACAAGTTGTTCATGGAAACCTGTATCAGAAACCAGCAATATTAATTACTGTACTCTCCAAAAATATGTATGAGGTCTGAAAAATTGAATTAGAGCTAATTTTCAGTTTTGTTTTGAAATGTTGAATGCACAGAGAAACAGATTAAACTTTGAAAGAGAGGGAGAATGAAAGAGATATTTGGGATATTCTGGATTTATTTTTAAGGATGTTTGTACTCATTAACCCTACTTCTATAATTTATTTCAAATATTTCATTTCAAAGTTGACAGCTTTCCTTTTCTTGTCTGTGTGTATATCAGTACTGCTGCTCCTAGAGTCCCTAACCAGCCTTGTTTTGATTTGTGAGTGGGTTAAAGAGTGGGAGAGAAAGAAAAGTTGGAAGGGAAAAGGAGCCATGTATAATGGGTAGGAGTTGAAAGGAAGAAAAAAGGAAGTAGTCAAGGTTTATGATGATAGCTGGAGGTGAACTTCACACCCTTGTGACAAATAACCACCCCCATTTATAGAACATTCCTATTCAGTACCAGGAACTGAGCTATATGATTACCACTAATTATTTCATGTAACCCTCATGAAAACTCTATAAAGCAGGTCCTTCCCCCTATGCCCTGAATGGGAGAACTAAGTTTAGAGGTGACACAGCTCACTCAGGATGCTCTCTCAGCCCTCCCAGATAGAAGTTGATGGTCTGGATTTAAACCCCAGCCTGCTGAGCGCCAACGCCTCTGCCCCTTCCATTTCAATAGGTCCCAGACTACACTGAGTGAGCGTGGCGAAGACGGAAGGCCTGGGTGCTCATGATGGTGCGCATACGCCCTTTGAGAAGGACAAAAAGAGGTGCTGACAAAGGAGTTGGATGGGTCCCTGGCACTTGTCACCAGGGCCCCAAGAGAACTTAGGAAAAGAGTTTTGAGCTGATGAGAAGTGAGATGGGATTGATCATAAGGCAGCTGGCATCGGAATTTTCATAAGCCAGCAGTTCCTAACACAGGAACACCTCTTGTTGTGTCCATGCTAATCAAAGTTCATTACCGCAGAGGAAGAGGTTGAGACAACGTGCAGACTCTGATTGATGGGCGCATTACTGGCGGTCTGTTAGGCAGTTGGTGGGTTTCCAAAGGGTAAGCTATGCAAAACGATATATTCATTCACGTACACAACCTGTTCTGAATGCCTGCCCCACACCGTCAGCCCTTCCAGATTCCACAAATACTGAATGAGTGCTTACTACTTCTCAGGTGCTCTGTGGTGCCACATCGTGTGAACACCAACTTGACATACTCGACAGTGCCTTCAATAATTCAAATTTTAATTTATTTAACCTCAGCTTTTAATGCAAGTTCCTCTCTACTCTCTGTCTCACATTACTGTGTGACACTGAAATGTTCCTGAAAGAAGATGAGAACATTTTCCTGTAGTGTATTTATAACTTCTTTGGATTTAGGGCTTGACATGGCTGAATAGAAAACTAAATATAACTGGCATTTGTATTTTCCCTCCTAAGCCTATTGGGCATTAGAAAGGAAGGAGAGAACACAAGCTTTGTGGAAAAGACTTCCAGTGTTAATAAGCAGCTGTATGTATCTCAGGGAAACAGTTTGTAACTAAAAATAGAGTCCATCTAACTATAGCAACTTGGAGAATGTAATACCCAGATTTTGCACGGGCAGAAATACAGTCCAAAAGGGTGTGTGGGTAAGAAGGGTGGAGTGGCAGTGTTGAAGGGGTCAGAAGAACTGTGGCCCCAAATCCAGGGTGGCATGAATCCAAAAGTGAGCTTCAATCACATACATCTGCAGCATTCACATGAGATTTTCTGTCTCCAAGACAATTAGAAATCAGTAGGTAACAATGAAGCTAAAAAGGAAAAACAGTGCACATGGGCTATTTTTAGCACACTAAGCCACAATGTTGGGAAAAAAGAAAAAAGCTGGGGGAGTAAGTAGAAAAAAAGGAAAAGATAATATGTAGTTCTTTGCACGTAACTATAGCTTACTGAAGATGCAAGATGTGTCCAGGACATTGAAAATACTGGCCTTAAGATGGCCATCTTTGTATTATATTAATGTGTGTTAAATTCGGATGTCTCTAGAAAGCTGCTTTCTAAGATAAATTATAACTTTATTATTATTTTTTTTTTGTTAACTAGTGCTAGAGACCTGTCTCCCCTCCCCACAAATTTACATGTTGAAACTGTAACTGCCAATATTCTGGTATTGGGAAGGGGGGCCTTTGGGAGGCCCCCACCCTCCTGATTCGATTGGTGCCCTGAGGAGAAGAGGAAGAGACACCAAACACCTCTACCTATCTGTTTATCTATCTATCTATCTATCTATCTATCTATCTATCTATCTATCAGCCAGGAAGAGGTCCCTCATCAAGAATGGAATCTGTCAGCACCTTGCTCTTAGATTTGGCAGCCTCCAATGCCTTCAAAAAGTGAAATTTAAATGTCTGTTTAAGCTCCCCAGTCTGTGGTGTTTGGTTAGAGCGGCCTGGGCAGGCTAATATAACCATCACTGCTACTGAAGTGTGAAAAAAATCAATGGGATAGTTATTGTTCAGTAATCAAGGAAGGACTACCTATTTTTCGGACTATAAGACGCACTGGACCATAAGACACACCTAAGTTTTAGAGGAGAAAAAGAGGAAAAAAATTTTTGAAGCAAAAAATGTGGTGAAATATTTAATAACATAAACAACATAATATTTCACCAATGTAAATGTAAACAGCCAGGTAAGCTACATTCAGACTATAAGACGCACCCCCATTTTCCTCCCAAATTTTTTGGGGAAAAAGTGTGTCTTATAGTCCAAAAAATACGGTAATTAAGCATTTTTGGCCCTCTCCTTATTCTTTTTTATTTCCTCTTTGAAGATGGAAATCCTCTGGAAATGTCAACAAGGACAGACACCTTCTAATACAGATATCTCCTGACACTCATTGGCCTTCACTTGATAAAATGTTTAAAGCATGGAAGATTCTTGTTAAAAAGCAAGACCTGAAGAGCTAAGTACTTCTGCGTGTTTGTCAGTCTCATACTAAAAAGAGGAAGAGCGAGGCTGCCTGTGTTTGAACCACTTACGGCCACACCTTTGTTTTGAAATCGTATTTGTTGTGATCTTGGCGGCGGAGGAGGTCCCGGCTGCATCCGCACAGGAAGGCACAGCAAGGGACTTTGACGTGGAAAGCGTTATGATGCTTATTTACAATGTGCTTGGTCACCGCCCTCCTTGCAACCATAGTCTGATTAACTTGAGGAATTAGGACATAATTATTTTTTAAAGAATGGAATCATTCTTCTAAATCCTCCACTGACACATGTCATTTTTATTTGTGTTTTGCGGTCAAAGCACAGCGGCAGGTAGAACAGCGTGATGTTCCTGATGGAGAAACTCAGGAAGAGAAGTTCATGTAGAAAGATAATCCGTTCCTCCCTGCCCAACGCTTCCTCAGAAACTTAAAAATAATAACTTTTTATATCTAGAGAACTCAGATCATTCTGATTCTGAGTTTTTTTTTCCTGCAATGAGGGGTCCAGAGCTCAGGAAGAAAGAAATTCCATTGCTAGTCTCAGCTTATACATCCAAACAGGAGTGAAAACAGGGAACCATTTATAGCACTGTGTATTGTTGAAGTCTTCTTGTTAAAAGTGGGGTGAAACAAAGCAAAAGAAAACAAAATACACACATCGTGGGCAGCCTCCATCCGCAGACTGCAGACCCATCGGGTAGAATTGGCCGACTTCTGTTGATCTGTTTCCCAGGTTGTTTTAATGCCATGTGAATAATATTAAGTTGAACATATGCAGCTGCCACTTCTGTGGGTCAGAAATGGCCAACTATTAGCAATTTCCTATGGTCATACTGAGAACGGCTATTTCCAGGTTTCTGTTGCACAGGTTGATTATAGAACTGATCAGTAGTAGCGCAGGCATTTTCAACTTTCTCCTCATCTCCTCCTCTCTCTGCTGCCATGATTGGTTGACATTTCCACGTGATACAGCCTCCCCGAACGTACTCAGAGTGTCCTGAAACACCGAACTGGCAGGGAGTAAAGGAGAGACAGGCTACCTGTAATAGCAGTTTTTATCATCCCAGGTATTAGGAGCCTGTGGCATTGATTAATTAGGCCTCAGGCTCTGTGCAAACATCCACAGCTCACTCTCTCTCCCAAGAGGAAGGACGAGTGGAGTTGTCACTGTTACAGAAATAATCAGGAATCATCTCTGACTTATTAAAGAAGTCAATCATTTTCCAATTTCAGTAATGAATTACCTCCACTACACCTTATATCTAGTATCCATGGTGACCTGACCCTGTAGTGGGGCATACCTGATGTTGCCTGTGAGACTGTGGGGACGGAAGGGTTAAACTCTAAAGCCTTGAGCTCGGGCCCCATGTAAGAGGTCCATGGATTCCACACGTCTGGGAAACTTTCAGTTTAGATCCAATCTGCAAAACTAAAGTCCGTTGCTTTAAAACCCCTCCCAAATGCTACATCCCTTGGAAGAGGCTGGACAAGGGCTCCGTGGCTAAGATCACTCGTGGGGCAGCATAGTCTGAGCTAGGATGTCTCATAGGCGTGAGCACCAGGCCCGTGTCAGACAGGAGTGAGCATTCAGAGAGCATCAAGTGAAAGCAATTACAGAAAGCTATGGTTGATAAAGACTGTGCATCTAAAACTGCCACTTAAAGCAACTGCAGACTGAGAATCATTGGCAGCTGATATGAAATGCCTTCCTATAAAGAAACAGCCATAGACCCCCCTGAAAATGAGTCTTTGGGGGACAGAACTGGGACTATGGTGGCAGGAGAGGACGCAGGCAGGCTTGAGCAGGGACAGGGCGCTTAACTCTGTGCAGCCAAGAATTTCCGCCGGGTCCTTAGTGCGGAAGGGTTGCGAGTGAGCACCAGAGCTTTACCGAAAGTATTGTAGTTTGTTTTTTGGGTGTGGTGCTGTGGCTCTGCTGGTGTGTGTGCACATGCATATTCTAATTTGTAATCTCTTTCTAGTATTTTTTTAAAATTCCATAGCATGGGTTTCGTCACTTTCAGTGGACTCCTGATAAAGTCTCAAGTCTGTATAAAGTTAAAGAGTCTATTCAAATTACTTATATGCATATTTGTACCAGGTGGAATCGACTGTTAAGTTCTTACAAGATTCAGATCCTTGGAGGAGGCCGACCAGACAAACAGCTCTCCTCAGAGAGTGCCAGGACAAGGTACCCCGCAGCCTGGGCGGGTCCCCTGATATGTCAGGACAGCAGCACCGTTGCCTGGGCTCACGTACTCATTGCTCACGTTTGGCAGAGACGAGCTGAGAAACACATTTACATATTCTCTCTCTTTTTTTTTTTCCCTCCAAGCAGTGTTTGGAGAGGAAGAGAATAAAATTCTGAAGGCTTTCAAAATAGCTCTATAAGTGAATGAAGCTAACTGGACGTCATGATGTATTGAACACGGGATGGCTTGAATCTTAGGAACGACTTTTTTGGGCTACTACTTGAATAGAAAAAATTCCAAAAGAAAGGTGGGGGGAGCAGAAGACCGATGAAATGCAGGAGAAGACTTTAAGACTGGGTGGGCATTAACGATTGGTGTTTTGTCTTTTTTTTCCTCTTAATTTTAACTCCTTGGTCGGACCATGAGGAAGCGCGGCGACAGGAAGACAGTGTGAGCTTTATTGGCTGTGGACACCCAAGGTAAAGTGGAGTCTGATTCCAACAAGGCTTCTCCAGCCTTCGGCAGGAGAGACTCACTCTCTGGTTCGAATGTAGGTCTGGAGCACGACTTTCTAGTCATTTGTGATCCATTAGAGATGAAACCTGCCGTGAAACCTCTCACTGTTAGAGCCTGCGGTGTCTTAGCTGGTTCTCCGGGAACAGACTGTGCCTGGGCCGGTACTGAAAGCAGAGCTGGAACGAGAAGCCCAGGGCCAGGCGCTCGGGCCGCTGGGGGCTGCAGAACAGCCAGTCACGGCAATTAGCAATATTGTCGTGTGATAATTGTAAAAGGCATGTGTTTTCATAATTCCTAAAAGTACTTTCGGAACAAGGCCAGGCATCGATACATGAAACGAAAATAAAAATGTACAGTTTGCACAGTTTAAGCAATTCATGATCTGAGGATGACAGTATAGAAGGAAAACTTTCTCCGACCTACCAGTCTAGAATAAGAAATTTGCCGTTTGCAGCCTTGACATTTGGGGGCTCCAATAGAAAGATATGAATGGATTCGTGTAAAGACATTAAACCTAAAGAAAGAAGACGATTTCTTCATTATGCATTAACATCTCTTAGGGCAGGGCAGAGGCCGGCAGCGCTCCATTTCTCATGGAGGGACTTCAATTAGAGCAGGGATTCTTACATTCTGGGGAGGGATCTCTCGGAAGTCTGCCGAAGCCTATGCACCCCTCGTTAGGATACTGATTTTTAAGTGTGTACGATACTATATATCATCGTATAGAGAAGAAATTAATTATATCAAAAAGCTATTATCAAAAGAGTCAAAAAAATGAAATCTGTAATATGTGTTTCTTAATGTGCTAAATAACGTGACCTAGCAGCAGGGCGAATTTCCGTTCTTTTGAAGTTCTGATGCGCACAGTGGGCTCCTGGATCTCCCCACAGTTGTAACGTGCTGTGGGAACATCTGAGAAGGTTATTGCTGACGAGTCACATGCACTGTTCTTATTAGTCTGGCTTATTGCCTCCTTTCATAACTGAAGGAAATGCTACATTTCAGCTCAAGGTCAGTAGGTCAGGTACAGGTCAATGATAATAAAGAAGCAATATTTTCCCCTCTCCAATTTCAGAGTCCCCCGAATTCTCTCCAGGGAACTCTTGTTAAGAAGCCCTGGCCAAGCTTCCTTTACACGTTCTCACTGGAGGAGGGGAGGGCGTATTTGCCTGATGACTTCGGGGAGAGAAACAGCCTGCTCAGCTCCACGCTGCTCTGCTCAGCCTCTTGCCGGCCTCTCTCTTTCCCTTCCAACCTGTCTGCACAGTGCGCACCTTCCCGCTGCTCTCCGTTCTGCAGAGTGGCTACCTCCTCCAGGGGGACCTGCAGTTTTGAGTTATGCCAGACAACAAGTGGGCAAATCTGTCCCTTGTGAGGGTCACTTTTCACAATCCTTTGTAGCGGTACTAAGTGGTCCAATCCAGCTTTTATCGGTAATAAAGCTGCTGGTTGGTGTCCTGATTGGCCCATGGTCTGCCTTCCCTGCGGGCCTCCCATTGGACCCCCAGGCAGCTCAAGTGTGCTGCTGAAGAGCGCAGACTCCAGAGACAGGCAGCTTGGGTACCAAGCCAGCCTCTGCTGTGACCTACCTGGGACTTCATTGAAGCAATGTATTTCTTGTTTCCAGTTTTTCATTTGTAAAATGGGATAATAACAGAACCTACCCCATTAGGTTGTAGGAGAATTTAAGAAGTTCATTGACATAAAGGCCTGAGAGAGAGATGGGGAATGGGGTGCATGCTCGATAAAAGCCAGCTGTTATGATTCTGTGTGCAGTGTGGGGGAAAGTGTGTTATTGATTGAGCCCCCAAGCCCGGCAATTTTCTCCTGGGATCGCTCTGGTTGCCTGCATGGATTACGTTAACTATAACAGATACCCACCAGGTCATATCTACATGTGCTGGATAAACACAGCCAAGTGTCACATCAGGCCTATTCGGGGGGAGACAGAATCCCAGAATATGTCTGTTTGACTGTGCTGGTTATTAAGATACTGAGGCATAAGGGAACTCTATGAAATAGACAGTTTTGTAGGCCAAAAAAATGGTCAAGTATCAAACACTTCGTGTGACTTAACGCAGTGCTTCCATACCAGTTGTTAAAGAGCCGCTGCCCCCCAGTCCCCAAAAGACCACCCCCAGGATTCCTTAAAGCTCTCCAGTGAAAGGGGCTGCGGATCTCCCTGTAGCGGTGAAGCTGACATCCATTTGGGCTCTTCGGAGCCCTTGTGGGTATGCAGGGAGAGCTTTTAAAAACCTATTATTTACTGGGTGTCTGATAACTTGGGTTGGCTGTGGAGACCATGTGAGCCCCTCAACTCATGGTTTGGACTTCAAGCAATCACTTAAAATACAAAGAATTCCAGGCCTCCGATGGTTTAATCTGAAACATCAAGGCACCCGTGACATTTCCTGAACCTCCACGCTGTGTCTGTGTAAGTCTAATTATCTCAGATCTGGAACATGTTCAGATTTAAAGTCTAGTTCTCTTAGGAGAAGCGTAGCATGAGGACTGAGTGAGCAGAGGCCCCTCAAAGGATTACCAGCAGGCACGTGGCCCCCTGCCCGCTGGCTGAGGACAGCCTGCTGGGACGTGGAGTCCCTGTGCCCAGCAGGAAGGGACAGGCCGGACCGGGAGCTGGGCTCCTGGCACTGTGTAAGTCATCTCCTGCGCACAGCCATCCTGGCATCCGAGCCAACCTGCGGGAGCAAATCACAAAAGAATAATTCTGTTGGCTTTTCAGAACCTCTCAGATTCGGCTCTGTCCCCTAGCCTCTTCTCCAACAGGTCATCGCACGCAGTTTTCCCCCCAGCGATTCAGTACTCTTTCCCTGACCCGTGGTAGCTTTTTCTTCTGCGGCGCACTGCTGAGATGAGCAACCCAGCGCGGATGCAGATGGGATACCCTGATGGCTCCTGGCTCACGTCAAGGCTGCCCACAGCTTCCTTCCCCACGAGACATGCAGATCAGAACTCCCTCCTTCCAAGGACGAGAACAGTAGGAGAAAGAGGTTGATGGAGATAAACACCAGTCGAGCTGCTGTGATGAATCAAACACTTCTGAGAACTACTGTTTGATCGTTCATACGGCAATATTTACGTTCCAGGCATGTTCTAGGCACTGGGCACTGGAGACAGAACAGTAAGTGGGACGCAGTTCCTACTCCCAGAGACGAACAATCCTTAAACTACACTTAAAATCTACGTCTTTCTATGTATGAAGCAGAACCTTTACTAAGGCTGCTTGCTACACTCTCTTTTGTGAAATCATGTACACAAACATAAATACATACAGAATGAGAACCAGATACATTTGGGTCACTGTAAACACCAAATAAGGAATTGTTATCACCATTCTCCCACCTCAGCCCCCAACACACTACGATAAAACGCGAGGGCCGTAGAAACAAACTGCAACAAAAGGGCCCGGGGTACATGTGCCTATATTCCCTTGGGACTTAAGAACAATCGATGTCTCCCGCGTCTCGGTGGACTTTGGTGTGCAAGACTCATGATAACACCAAGCGTTTGTCCCCGGGCTACAAAGGCAGCGTGTGAGCAAGCCAGGCCCCCTGCATGGAGAGGCCTGCTCCGTTTACCAGCCGCCGTGTGTTGGTCTGGGGAGGTCCAGACTGAACTCAGCAGTGAGCTACGCTCAGATAAGCAAGGTCGGGCGTCCCTGGGGACACAGGCAATTACAGGAAAGGCAGCTCATTGCAGCCCCGCAAATAGGTTGCCATTTGCTCCTTGCTTTCTTCGGGCATGGGGCCAGTGTTATTCAGGAAGAATTATATTGTAATATTCACTTACCAAAACAAACACAAAAAAAAGCCCTCTGTGCTTATCTAATTGTAAGTATAATAAATATTCTTCTTTGTGTAAGCCATTTAGAAGGTTACAGATCTCCGGGCCTCATTTTTCACTTTTAAAGCCAGTGGTTTTTAAAAAATTGTTTGCTGCCACCATTTTGTGTATATTTTATACACGTGGTCCAGTCTTGCGCATAAATAAGCAGTTTTGTTT